>JANHMN010000011.1:766023-887630 GCA_030674055.1 Rhabdomys pumilio
CACACACACACACACACACACACACACACACACACACACACACACACTTATCTCAGGCTCCCTAATAAGCAGGTGGCAGAACAGAATTTGACAGGATCCTGCTACCCCAACCCCCATCCATCCCGAGCCTGAGTTACAAGGCTCTGCTGCATAAGTGAGGATCTTCTCAGAGCTATGTAGTTTATTGTGTTTCAGTAAACGTTTACATCTGTTCCTTGAAGGAAAAAATAACCTGAACTTCTTAGGTAAGACCTGGAGTGAAAACAAACAGCTCTCACAGCAAATGGAAGGAAATGATGGTACCAGGTCCCACTGAAGGTCAGATATGGGCATCTATTGTCAGTTTATTTCTAGACAGCTAAGTAAAGTCAGAGAAATTTAGACTATCAAAAATAACCATTAGCTAGCATCAGGTGAGAACTTCACAGAGAAAACTTATCTGAAGGAAGAACTGAGGCACTGGCCTTGCCATTCTTTCTTATCAGACCAGACCCTCAGTTCAGATGCAACAGATGGTTAAGTTAGAATTTCCTCCAACAATCCTTGCTAAACAAACTTCTCTGTGTGTAGTATGGTAAATGTGAGTGTCATATGTGTGCATGTATGTGTGTGGTATATGAGGATGTATGTAGAGTGTGTGTTTGTATGTGTATGTGTAAATGGTTTGGAATATGTGTATGCATGTATGTACTATGTATGCATATGAGTGTGTTATGCATTTGTGTATGTTGTATGTGTGTATGGTATGGGTGTATGTGTGTGTGTGTGGTATGTGTGTATTTGTTTGTGTGTGTATGTGTATATGTATGTGGGGGTATAGTAGGTGAGTATGTTTCTGTGTGTGGTATGTGTATGTCTGGTGTGCAAGTATGTGTGTGTGTGCATGTATGTCTGTGTGCCTTTTGCATACCTGTGCATACTTGTGTATACTTGTGGCTTGTACAGAACCCTAAAGCAGTATCTGCTAAGGAACTATATGAACATATGTGTTCCCATGGCAAAGCACATACAATGGAAGCCTGACCATCTGAGTTTAATCTCAGGACCCACAGTGGATGAAGAGAACTGACTCCTCAAAGTTGTCCCCTGACCAAAACACACACACACACACACACACACACACACACACACACACATACACACACACACACACACATACACACAAACACACACACACATACACACACACATACACACACACACACATACACCTTATAATAGTAACAAATAAGATACAAATAGTAACAAATAAGATTTTTAAATTGTAAAGATGAATAAAACTGAGAATATAAGAATAACAATGAATACAACAGAGGAAAGTAGATTTTTAGTCTAGAAACTTGCATTTGAACATCTAAGTGTATACAATATCAAACCAGAATACATCTCATAAAATGCCCAGATCGACTTCCTGACCCCAGTACCACACAGCGTGCCCCATGCTGAGCCACTATGGCAGCACTATGGAAAAGGCAGGATTGTGGAAAGGTTGGACATGGCTATTTACAAAGTAGGGAGAACAGTGAGCAGAAGTTTGCTGCAGGGAAGAGCAGCAAATGCCTGCAGGCAACCATCTCCTACCTTATCTCCTAAAATACATCACAGTAAAATTGATCTGGGTAATTAACAACAGCCTGGACAGAAGGAAACTGATGAGTTATGTACAGAAAACTGCACAAGAATTGGGGAGGAGAGTTCATAAAGTCTGCCACTGAAGAAGTGTTTAAATTTAAATTCTGCCATGAAAAGGATTAAAATCTCCACCACTCCAAATTAATTTCTTAGAATTCACCCATCATGCATATAGATAACTGGTGTTTTATTTGCAAACAAGCCCATTTTCTATACAATAAGGGGAAAACTCTGGAGGATTCTGTAATTCTCACACCATGAGAGCTGCTCATCATTGCTTAGGCTTCTATGTGCATGACCCTACATTGACTAGAAGCAACCCTCAGTATATGTTTATCACAGGCCCAGCTATGCTACACATTTTTACAGGAGTTATGTTCCTGAAGTAGGCATTGCTCCCAGGTATTACTAACAGAACTGGGGCTTAGACGAGTTTGTTAAAATGGTCTGAGACCAAACAAAGACAGTGTGAAAATTCAAAGCCATATCTCTCTGGCCTCAGGACCCAGGTTCACAGCTGCCTAATGAAGCTGCAGCAGAAAAGAAGCCAGACCAGAGAACTGAGATAACTTGCAAGCATACTGGTTCCTATAGGGTTATGGGTCCAACATCTTCCCCACCACAAGGCTCAGCCGATCAGGGAGACAGAACGCGGAAGTGACCACACTTATCCCACACTGTCACCAGACACCAGGTGGGTGTTGGGCCATAGGAAGGGACACTGTTCCAGGAGTGGGAAAACGCAGTCTGAGGAACAGGACAGTTGGAGCTGGCTCGGGGGTCGGTGGGTCCATGGGCCTACATGGAAGATAGGGCCATCTGATTCTCAGGCTCTTGGACATCCAGGTGCCCCTGGAAGCTGCGGGAGAGCTGAGGACGGAATGGGGGCATGCAGGCTAGATCTAGCCACGGCGGGGAGGCGGTATAAGTGGGAGGATCTTGCTGGTACTGAGGGGATTGTCCTTGTCTTGAGAGGCAGCAGTCTTGGGCTTGGTGGTGTTTGTGGCTGGGAACGCTGAGAGGCCTTCTACAGCAGCTCTGTAGGCGAAGGCCTTCTCCATGGCTCCTCACGGTGGATCCTGATGAAAGAGACAGTTCATGATTTTAAGGCATTTATTGTCATGGCAGAAAGTGGATATGTAAAACCGTATTCCCCTTCTTAGGGTGAGCCTGAGATTAAATACCTTTTGAGGGGGAGAAATATCTGGGAAGAAAAGTTTATTGGCTAAGCGCTCCAGGCCTTTTGGTACCTCATTAAAATGGAGATCTGTCTTGAGCCTATGTGACCACAGGTCATGTCTTCTACATGTGGAGGGGCTTGGGGCGTTGCCCTTATGTAACTGATGACCACAAACTTATGGGGGCTGCTGCTAATGACAGGGGCTTGGTGCCTGGGAACAAGAAAAGTGCTCACCAACTCTTCAAGGTCTCTGGGACTTCAAGCCTTAGCTCAACCAGGGACCAAGCTACCTTTCATGGTACCACAGGATCCCATGAGAAAGATAAGTTGGCTGCAGTGTTAAGTCCCAAACTAAGCTAGTTCTCAGCTGACATTTTAATGTTTAAGACACATTCTACGCTATCCTTATACACTGAGTCTTATCCCTAAAGTTTCTGATTCCTTCAGCAAAGGTCCTTATTTTGCAGAAGTGGGTCCTGTTCTCATTTGTCCCTAAAGTTCAGAAAATAGAAAGTAAGACAAAAAGTAAAAGGCTATAATCTGGTTTATTTCACCTCAGATCCATTCCATGAAAGCTCCAGCATACTCTGGAGGGCCACAGGACTTGGTAGGAAGAATCCAAGCCAGTGTTTCCAGTGAGAGAAGAAGGCTGTGGGAGAGCCTGCCTCACAGCACTGCAGGCTGGTGGTTCCAATCCACAACTTTAATATTTAGAGTGAGTGATTCTCCAAGACTCTTTGAAATGTAGATTGACCACCCATGGTCAGCTTCTGCTAGTTCAGGACACTGGTCACTGTAGACATGAAGGTATTCTTGTGTGTCCAGGAAGCTCTGGAGTCCATAGGCTGCAGAGCATGGTTAAACTCCAACCCACAGCTTGATCCCAGTTCTAAGCCAGAAGATCTTACAGGACTTTAAAACTCCTACTTCCAGCTATTCTAAATTTTCTTTTTTGTTTCTGGGAAAAGGTGAAGAAGAAAGTGGAGTGTTAAAAGATGAGTGTTGTATAGACTCTGATCAATGTTCTTCACCATTGGAAACTATTAGTTTTTTTCTTTAGTAAATGGTTGTTTTTAGAGAAAGTCCCTAGGAAACACTGGAGGGGAACCCCAGAGCCATTGGCCCCCAACATGGATGCAGAGCACCAAGGAACTACTAGCGTTCTAGTGCGTTCCAGAGGCAGTTGCTCTCTTACACTTTCTTTAAAATTTTTCAGTATTCTAATGATATCATTTTAATTGGCTTGACACACTTTCAGCCTATTAGAAAAGGATAAGGGAGATGATGCACCTTGTCCCTTGCCATATATGAAGGGGCTAATGTGGTCCTCACCTTCCCTGCATCTACTAGAGACAAAGCTACATCTCTACCCTCATGTAGTCAAAGCTAGAAGGCAAGCCGGCGAAATGTCTTAAAAAACAGTTATTTGTTTCTTGAATTTTAAACTCCATGTTCCAAGGCTTGGTGGTTTATGATGCCTATTATCTGACATTATTCCCATGTAAGCTCCTGGCTCCACATTTCCTAGTGTCCTTGTTCTTCTTTCCTTCCACTGGGCTGAGAGTCAATTGTAGAACTCTGATCAAATGTAACTGGGGTAACCAAGAATGTCTCCAGATGTGGATCAGAGTTGTCATCCCTAAATTAACTGGGGTAACCAAGAATGTCTCCAGATGTGAATCAGAGTTGCCATCTCTAAATTGACATCAGGTTGATTGTACCCTAACTCTGTGCTCTGTGCATGACCAGTGCCGTCATTAGAATTTTAGAAAGTGGCCAGAGGTTGCTTGAATAGAGTTGATTCTCTTACTGCAAAGAGTGTGAGCTATTTAGTCACCAGCTCACTGTGGAACCCAGTCCAGTGAAGGTATATGTAGGTGAGGAGGGAGGCAGCCCTGTCACAAGATCAATTAATAGAATATGAGAAGGTTTGTAGGGACGAAAGGAAAGAGGGAAATGATGTAATTATTCTGTAATCTTAGAAACTTGAATGACAGGAAGAAAGAGAGAAAGAAAGAAAGAAAGAAAGAAAGAAGAAGAAAAGAAGAAAAGAAGGGAAGGGAAAAAGGAGGTTATATAAGGGTTTGGGGAAAATAAAAGGAAAGGATAAACAATGTAATTATATTATAATCTCAAAATAAAATGAGAAAAAAATCCTACTTAGACAAGTAGCAATGATCTCTCAAGTAGTGAACAAGCTCAGCTGAAAACGTGGAAGAACGGTGCAGCCTTCAGCTTCACACCATTGTAACAATTCCTTAAGCAGAAGAACAAGGTTGATTTAGCATCCCATTCTGTGGTCAGCAGCCCTTCATGTCCAAGGAAGGATGCATATCACAGGCCAGATAGCATAAAAAGACAGAAAAAAAAAGTTCCCAATGCCTTTCAAAAGTACACTACAGGACCCTATGACCCTCCCACTAGACCCCACCTCCTCTAGCTCTACAGTACCTCCCAATACAACCACTTAGGGACCAAACCTTTAACACATAGTCTTGAGGGTAAACTAGTCAAATGGATACCAGATCAAGAGGCACAGGGATTGTCAGTGCTGAGAGCTGTAATTTCCCTTAAGGTTTCCTTTAAGAAGACAACTTATAGTGGATAGTTGCTTGGGAACAGCAAGTCACTGACTTTGCCAAGCTGAGCACTGGTAGGCTTTAAGAGCCTCCAGTGAGTTCTCAAGGGCAGAAATGGTGAGAACTCAGAAAGAAGCACAGCAGACAGGGGCCTTACATAGAGGCTGGATGCAAGAGGACTTGTGTAGCCAAGCTGAGCCAGAAGAATGAGGCCTGGTCATTGGATATATATTCTTGGAGAAAGCCAACGAAGTATGTGATGAGCTAGATGGGAGCTGTGAAAGGAAGAGATGAGTCAAGCATGACATCAGTGCTGGGCAGCTGCAGCCCCACCCTAACCCCAAGCTTATCAGGGCTGTTTTCCAAACAAAGGGTCATTCAGGTTAGCAACTCCTCCAAGAAATGGATCTCCCACCACATATCCTTGGACTCCCCCCAGCCCTCAGGGGGAAGGGGCTGACAGGGAGTAAGAGTCAAACTATCCTTCTGGCAGGAAGACAAAGGGAACTTTTTCCTAGAATTGTTACAGTTAGTTGCTAAAAAAAAAATGAGGCCTGAGTTTACAGGGGCACATTCTGGAAACAAGGGCTATTAACAGTCCCCTGAAGGCTGGCTGCAGTACTAGACAGGCTGTGAGGCAGGAGCCCTCCCTGCAGTATCCACAAGTGGGAACAAAACTAGTGCTGCTAAGTAGGGCAGGGAAAGAAAATTGTTTCAGATGCCTTAAGAATGCAAAAAGGATTTGTCATCATTTTTCAGTACATTGCAGATCAGAGCTCTGAGGTAGTGTGCACTAATACCCCACCCCACCCCCAAAAAAAACCACACACACAAACTTGAATGCTTGGGGAAGAGCAGATGCACTCATCTGCCTTCTGCTGACACTTACAGACACCTGGTGTGGGCAGAGACCAGGGGAGCACACATATCAGAGTAGCATCCCCAAAATCCATGTGCCGCTGGAACAAAGCAGAAACCAGGCAGCAAGAATCATTGAAAAACTGCCCATTTCTGTTCAGTGGGGGAAAGCCATACTCTACCCCTGCATAGAACCTTCAAGACCCTTATTTCTAATAATGTGCCTTTTACTTTATAGTCAGTGCTTTGGAAAAGTGTAGGCATTATATGATGCCAGTCTCACTTTTACCAGCTGACATTGGACAAGCGGATTTAATCTTCTTTAGATGAGACGAGTTTCCCATCAGTAAAATGGACATATGCTTCACCAGAGTGTTAGGGTAGGATGGTGTGTGCTTGGTCCCTGACACTAGCAGCAATTGTGAGTTTGCCTTTCCAGATGCTGACAGAGGAGGGTCACAGGAAATTCACAGCCTCTTCATTGTATCCTTTTGTTTGCTTTCCAAGGTTTGCATAATTTGGGCAAGGAAAAGGAGATAGAAAGCAAACCCCATCTACCTGTTTTCTTAAACACTTGTTCTCAAAGCCCCTTGTAATCCTAGGCAAAGGGATGTAAGACCTGGTGATAGGCCCAGCAGCAAAGGCCCAGCAGCGAGAGGGTGGGTGTACAGATCCCAGAGATGAAGCCAACTGTTTGACAGATCTCTTCCCATGAGCAGACAGATGAGCCAATGACAAAGGAAACATCAGATGTTTTAGGCAGCAGCTCCTTTCTACCCAGGCAGTGCTTTCAGACACCTTAAAGAACCTTTGGCCATCGGAGAGAAAGTGTTATTTCTGAGCCACACATCCAGGAAGTCACTCCTTATCTTTAAAGGCATACTGGAAGGTAAAATGCTGGGGCAGCATTGTGTTTCTAATCGATTTGAGAGCATCTGGGTTTTCAGGCTCTGGGGCTACTAAATGAGCATACAGTAACAAAGATTTGGATAATGACAACTAGCAATTGGGTAGACCCTGCCTGGTGATCCTCAGCACTTGCACATTCCAGGCTCCTAGAAAGAAGAATAGAGCTCAGAAATTATGTCCTCAACACTGGTCCTGATTCTCCTTCCTTTAAAGTAGTTGACTGAGTATCTGACTCAATGTGTACAATTGAGATGCACTCATTAAATGTTCTTAGATTAACCATATCTTCTTAGTATCAGAGCTTTGACCATCTTCCCTTCCCTACCAGAAGTCTCAACATGTCTCCAGTGCCTCCTTAGAAGTCCCAGGATGCAGGACCAGCTTCATGCCAGGTCACAGCTGCATGTCCAAGTTATATTTTTTTTCTTACTAAGTAGTTATTACTGTAGCTCTGAGCTGCATTTTTACTCCATCTAGCTAATAAATGTATTTTAACTTTAAAGAAATTATCTCTGGCTTTATTGTACTGCTGTCTTGAAACATTTTTCTTCTTCCTTCCTTCTCCATCTTCCTATCATTTTTAAGACCCTTGTTTCCTGGGAGGATATGACAAAGTTCCACCTCTGGCCAGTCTCCCACAAGGACTTTAAAAAGGGCCTTCACAGAAGGTATTTGTCCCCTCACTGGCTTTCAGCACATATCCAGGAATGTCTGCCAGGCTCTTCTCGTTCATACCTGTCTTGGACATTATCAGAAGTCCAGCCATTCATTTTGCCCATCCAGAATTTTACTCTGGGAAAGTGAACATCCACCTGCACCACAGCCTAGGAAAGAGTTAGGATCTTCCCAGGAGGCAGCAGAATAAAAAGGACTCAATGCTAAGTGTCCCTCAGAACATCCTCTGATTTCCCAAGGCTGAAGGAAGAAATTATTCTGAAGGTATTAATAGAATGCAGATGTTGGAGAATGTGGCTTTAAATTCTGCTGAACAAATGACCCTGTTGGGAGGTCGTTTCCAGTCTCCAGGGACATTCCACAGAGGGCCCAGCTGATTGTCTCATATTGAAACAACATGTCCAAGACACATTCCAGCCTAAAGCAAGCGGAACAGAGCTACTCTGACCAAGTATAAATCATGAGGCAAAGGGCAACTACATCCCTCAGTGCTGCCCTCCTTCCTGGTTCCCTCCACCTCCTCCGCCTACCCCCAAGGAAAACAGAGATTGAGTAAGAGGCTGCCAAGCCAGGCCGCTGAGGCGCCGGCTGGCTGGCAGCACACATGCTGAAGCTTGGGAAGCTTGCATCTAGCTTTCAGTGCTGCGGCCCTGTCGGTTTTGCTTCAGAATTTGTTTCTGATCTTCAGTCAAGTGCCAAAACATTAGGCTTCTCTAGAGAATTCAGTCTGACCTTATAAGAGTTAACACCAGAGCCCCCTGGGCAGGAGACAGATAAGAGAAATTCTGGTGGGAAGTGGATGCCAGAAGGGCAGGGTGGGGGATTTCTTCCGAAAGTGAATGTGTTGCTTGTGAAAATTTTGGCCATTCAATAAAAAGAATGAAGTGTCTTTCAAGAGACAGTTTGCCAAAATGGAAAGAAAGTCTTCTTTCAAAGACAGCCAGACCTGGCAATGTTTGGTGAGCTGTGTGTTCAGGACAGGACACAAATTAGCTGGGCTGGGGTGGAAGGCATTCCCCAACAGCCTTTTGCTGGCCACTGTACTGGCTGAACCTGGCCTTTATAAGTTTAGTTTGTTATGAAAATGTGGGTGAGCTCACCATATCCTTTACTGGGGAAGTCTAACATCAGGCCCTGCCCACAAACCCACCATTACTGGGCAAACCCAGAAGCTTTGGTCTATATTTTCAAGGCCACCAGGGATGCTTCTGATGACCTGAGAGGACACCAGGTAGAACAGGGAGGGACATCTGTTCTCATGACTCAGAGGAGTTATTGGTAATAGAGTTAGAACTCAGCAGAAGCTGACTGTCAGTCAACTGGTGACATGGAGCTCCCTGCATGGCCTCCTGTCCCTGCAGACCCAGCCAACCAGACCCAGGAGCAAATGCCCCAGTAACACTTGATGCTTGTTAGTGTCGAGACAGAGCTACTACCCAAACCAGATGTCCTTTAAATTGCAGAGCCAAGCATGAACTCTGGTACAAGAGACAGGGTGAGGATGTCAACCAGATGGGACATGTCCTTAACTCAAACCTCCCATGTCTTCAGTTTGCCAATGAACTATGGGCCCTTGTGTGTGATGTGCACACAGTTTACTGTGATAAACCTTGCTCCTCTGGAGACGTGGAGAGAGGAGCTCTCAGGGGACTGCAGTCAGTTCATCCTGCTTAGAAAATAATTTAGAGTAGAAACAACATTCTAAAGGTTTTCACCCATACATGGGTGTGTGAGCAAACATGGGAGGAGACAAGCTAGCCAGAGGAGCTGAGCTTTAAAAGGTGTTCTGAATTGGAAAGAAATAATCAAATTACCTTTTCCTCCCTCAGAATTTATCAGAAAGAAAAATTAACATTCTAATATATCAAATGTTTGACTTCACTAGGGAATAGAGAATGCATGCTTTTTCTGATGCAAGTCTAGCTTTGAGGTGCCAAGTTTGTGGCTTTGCAGGTTTCGACTGTCTGCTGGGGAAACACAAAGTGGGGACCATTTCCACTGTCTTCAAGAAGCAGAGGGAGTTATTGGTGCAAAGAGAGAAACAGTCAAACTTGAGGACCAAAAATAAATTTGGGGGTGAGGAAGTAGCGTAAGCACCGCTTATGAGTTATCCAGATGACAACGATGGAAATAATTCTTTAGATAAAGGTCAGCCTGTAGAAGTCAGCAGCCCAAACCTTGAAAGTTGACTGCTGCTGTAATGCTTTTTCTATGTTTTTATTATGGAAACACACGGGCAGTACAATACCCCATCCTTGCGCATTTGGACACAGAACCCAGCAGAACTAAGTATATTTACAGTGTGCCAATGGTGCCACATCTGCCACTGAAACTCTCTCTCCATTAAACAGCAGATTGTCTTTCCTCCATTCATGAAACATTGATAGCCATGCCTCTATCTCTATGAATCTGAGAACTCTAAGCACCTTATCTAGGTTTAGTTACATAGTACTTATCTTTCTTGTTCATCTTCTCTCATTTAATAAAACAGTTTTAGTGTTAATTCATTTTGTACTATGGATGAGAATTTACCTCTTATTAAGCCTAACTATCATTCTTTGCATATGAATCCCACATACTGCTAATCCACACATCCATATCTGTTGGCTATTATGGCAAATGCTGCCACATACATGACAGATGTTCCTTCAAGAACCTGCTTTGGAAGATGTCTTGGTTTGTTTTCTAATGCTGTAATAAACTTTATGAACAAAAGCAAGTTTGCAACCTTTCTAATGCTGTGTGCCTTTAATATCCTTCCTCATGTTGTGACCCCAACCATAAAATTATTTTGCTGCTAATTCATAATTGTAATTTTGCTGCTGTTATTAATCTTAATGCAAATATCTGAAATCCAGGATATCTGATATGTGCACTCCAAAGAGGTCATGAGTGTTAGACGTAAGTGGTAAAAACTGACAAAACCACACCATGCAACAGGTCTCACATGGAAAGGTTTATTAAAAGAGTTGTTAATAAGGGGCGCAGAAGCTGCCTCTGGGTGGAAAAAGGTCAGAAGGGGAGGTGGAAAGAGTACCAGGGCCTTTTATCAGAAATGTGGCACATGCACAGGAGGACAAGCAACACAGGGTGACAATGGGCATGTGTCACCTATGGGCAGCTAGTGTTGATGTGTCCTGTTGTCACAAGGTTCCTTAGGCTGGCCATGGAGGTACCTGTTTGCCAAAAGTCACCCACTGATTGAGAAACACTAACAGCAACTTTGGAAGGAAAAGGTTTGTTTGCCTTACTGTTACAGACCATCGAAAAGGGAAGTCAGGGCAGGAGGTCAAGGGAGGGATCAGAAGGCAGGAATTGAAGCAGAGACAGTGAAGGAGGACTGCTTACCAGCTTGCTCCTCATGACTTGCTAAATACACTCTCTTATACAACCTAGGATGACCTACCCAGAGGTGGCACCATCTACTGTGGCCTGGGCCCTCCCACATCAATTATTAAATCAAGAAATTGCCTCACAAACTTGCCTACAAATTAATCTGTTGGAAGCATTTTCTCAATGAAGATTTTTTTTCTTCCCAGGTGAATCTAGCTACTGTCAGGTTGACAAAACACTAACAGGCACCACCTACAACTGAAGAAACTACATCGTGATTATCTGCTTCTTATGTTTTTGAAGGGACAGCCAAACAGTTTTTGCATAGGTGTATCATCTGACCAAATGCCTTCACATTTCCACTAGCATTTCTTATAAAGACTAGTCTTTTAAGAAGTAAAGGCTTGAAGTAGATTGAAATAAGCATATTCTTAATTCTTATAAATTAACCATATACAATAATTCTGAATATATCATTAACAGTCAATGCAAAACCTACCTTGCTATAATTTTTATTGGATATTTTATTTATTTACATTTCAGGTGTCATCCCCTTTCCCCATTTCCCCTCCCTAGAACCCCCTATCTCATCCCCCTCCTCCTTTTGGCTTTTATACCATTTGAATTTCAAGCAAGTATTCAGGTTAGTTCTAGGTTGAGGGAATAGCAATACAATAGATGCAAATAGCCAAAGAACAAGCAAGGCAATAAACAAAATTCTGTAAACACTCCCATGATCACTGTTTTTAAGAGCTTATCAGAAGGACCAAAATACCTGAGTCAACTTCCCTGTCCTAGCCAAAGTAATTTTCATGTCTGAAGCCTACTTCCTTGTCTAGCCTAAAATTTAGATTCCTCCCTGAAATTCCTTCTTGTTCTAGCCTAATGTCAGATTCCTGCATGAAGCCTACTTCCTTATCCTTGGCCAATGTCATATTTCTATCAAACAGCCCATTTTCTTGTCCTTGGCCCATGTCAGATTCTTGCCAAGCAGCCCCTAAGATCTTGCCCCATTTTTTATTTCATTAACAAGACTGAGTCTGTCTTAGGTCATTCTGACAAGAATGCTTTCCTTACCTGTCATGGAATATGCATTATCAACAACAATACACTTATGTCTTAGGTTGATAAGGCTCTGTGCAGAATCTTACCTGTCCTTGGCTTGCCAGGTTGTTAATTTAATAACTCTGTCTGAGGGTCTATTTTCAAGTTCAAGCCATGTACTTTGGCTGCCAACATGTTGATGTTGTTAAAGACAAGCTTTAACAGGATGGGCAGAAATAAAAGTATTCTCAGGACAAAAAGAGCTAGCATGATCAAGCTTTATATGCCATTCTTGAAGCTAGACCAAAATAGAAATACTCACCTCAAGCCATGGGTAATTTTATCAGCAGTATCTACCACATCAACACTCAGCAGAGCAACATTCTTGAAATTCGTAAGTTCACTATGCAAAGTTAAAACATCCAGAGAGGTGTTAGAATTATGCCAAATACACTGCAAGGGTCTTTAAACTTTTTCCTAATTGTAGTGATTACAACTGTAAATTTTAGACCTAACATAAATCCAATGGTATTTGGCATGACACTCAAGATGGATCCTTACCCTTAAATTCTTAACCTCCTTCCTATAATTTGAATAGCATAAAGAGCATCAATCTATTCTTCCAAATGCCTATCTAAATCCTTTTATATATTCAACACATTAGTAACATTTTTTTTTTTGCTAAATGATTAACAAAAGTAGCTGTCTTAACTTCTTGTGTCAAAGCAATTGCAAAAGCAGTGGTGCTAGCAATTAATGTAATTAAAGCTGTTATACCAGCAATAATCAAGCCTACTACCCTCTTACTTCTGCTTAAAGCCTGACTCATTTCTTCCAGTACTTGCAAGCTATTTTTAGAATACTAAAGTTCTGTGATACTCAGGGCAATAAAACAAAAGCTGATTGATAGACCTCCTTAACTGGCATGCCAGATTTCAAAACACAAACACAATTAGACGTATAATCAATGCAACTTACATTAAATACTGTAGAAGAAACAAAAACAATTTTAACTTGACAATTAAAAGATCCTTAACACATGTGCTAACACCTGTTTGAAATCCAGATCCTGCCCAACTTTATCTCTTACTAACATAGAGAACTGCAGCTAACTTCCATATATGTCTCTGAAAATATCCAGATCCAACCTTCCAAATGAAGACTGTTATTTCCAATATTGGATTGATTTCTAGACCAGTCTATGATTGAGTCTGAATAACTGGTCACATTTAAGAACAATGCAAGAGTCATTATAACTTCTCTTTTTGATTCTGTGTTCCACAAGGTCTAAAAACTCGAGGAAAGGCAACTTTTCCCATCAGGGGTATAGGTTTGCAATGGTGGGTCAGGAACATAATATGTCCAATACAGATTACATTCACCATTGCCAGGGCACTCAGCAAGCTTACTCAGCATCATTCTTTGTCCTGGCATCAGCATGTCTTACCCATTGCTCTGGCAGCCACCATGCTTCTTCAACATCCTTCAGAAAAAACACAGATATGCCCTCTTCCCCATATTTAATACCTGATCAGGATAATGCCTTGTGCCAATCCTTCCTTTTCACTTATGCTTAAGTATGCCTAGTTGTCGAGTGACACTGAGCAGAAAGTTCCTTGACCTCCAAATTTTTTAAAAAAAAAAAATTAAATTAAAAAATAAAAAGAACATAATTTAAGTAAATTTGTGATGTATCTCCCCCTTTTCATTTTTATGAAGATACTGTTTTGAAGTTCCCTGGGCCCCTTCCACAGTCTCTTTTCCTTGACAATTATAAGAAATCTCAGTAATATGGGTAATGCTAAATTGTTGCCAAAAAGTCTTAAATATTGGACTGTGATAGCCAGTTCCATTATCTGGATTTTTGTTTGTTTGTTTGTTTTCTTTTTGTTTTTTATTATTGAATACTTTATTTATCTACATTACAGATGTTATCCCCTTTCCATATCACTCCCCCACCCCCAGAAATCCCTTAACCCATCCTTTCTCCTCCTATTTCTATAAGGGTGTGGCCCCAACCCATCCACCAACTCTCACATCCCTGCCCAAAAATTCCCCCTCACTGGAGCATCCAGCCTTCAAGGGACCAAGACCCTTCTCTCCCACTGATGCCTGACAAGTCCATCCTCCTCTATATATACAGCTGAAGACATGAGTCCCTCCATGTGTGTTCCCAGGCTAGCTGTTTAGACCTGGGAGCTCTGGATGTTTGGTATTGTCAGTCTCCCCAGGGGACCACAAGCCCTTCCAACTTCTTCAGCTTTCTAATTCCTCCACTGGAGACCCTGTGATCAGTTTGATGGTTAGCTGTGAGCATCCAACTTTGTATATATCAGGCTTTGGCAGTGCCTCTGACGAGACAGGTATGTCAGGCACTTATCAGCATGTACTTCCAGAATTCACAACAGTGTTTGCATATGGTGATTGCATTCGGGAGGAATCTGCAGGTAGGGTGGTAGGGTGGCCCCTTCTCTCATTTTTGCCTCACACATTGTCTTATATTTGCTCCTGTGAGTATTTTGTTAATTTTTCTAAGAAGGACCAAAGTACCCATACATTGGTATTTCTCTTTCTTAGGCTTCATGTGGTCTGTGAGTTATGTTTTGGGTATTGTGAGATTTTGGGTTAATATCCACTTATCAATGAGTTCATACCATGTGTGTTCTTTTGTGATTGGGTTATCTCACTCAGGATGATATTTTCTAGTTTCATTCATTTTGCCTAAGAATTTCATGAATTCATTGTTTTTAATGGCTAAGTTTTTAATAGTTCCACTGTACAAATGTACTACATTTTCTGTATCCATTCCTCTGTTGAAGGACATCTGGGTTCTTTCCAGATTCTGGCTATTATAAATAAGATGGCTATGAACATAATGGAGCAGGTGTCCTTGTTATATGCTGGAGCATCTTTTGGATATATACTCAGGAGTAGTATCACTAGATCCACAGGTAATACTATGTCCAATTTTCTGAGGAACTGCCACACTGATTTCCAGAGTGGTTGTACCAGATTACAATTCCACCAACAATGGAGGAGTGTTCCTCTTTCTCCACATCCTCACCAGCATCTACTAACACCTGAGTTTTTAATCTTAGCCATTCTGACTGGTGTGAGGTGGAATCTCAGGATTGTTTTGATTTGCATTTCCCAGATAAATAAAAATGTTGCACATTTCTTTAGGTGCTTTTCTGCCATTTGGGTTTTCTCAGTTGAGAATTCTTTGTTGAGCTCTGTACCCCATTTTAATAGGGTTATTTGATTGTCTGGAGTATAATTTCTTGAGTTCTCTGTATATTTTGGATATAGCCCTCTATCAGATGTAGGATTGATAAAGATCTTTTCCCAATCTGTTGGTTGACATTTTGTCCTGTTGACAGTGTCCTTGCCTTACAGAAGCTTTGCAATTTTATGAGTTCCCCATTTGTCAATTCTTGATCTTAGACCGTAGGCCATTGATATTCTGTTCAGGAACTTTTCCCCTGTGCCCATGTGATTGAGGTTCTTCCCCAGTTTCTCTTCTATTGGTTTCAGTGTGTCCAGTTTTATATGGAGGTCCTTGATCCACTTGAACTTGAGTTTTGTACAAGGAGATAAGAATGGATTGATTTGCATTTTCCTACATGCAGACCTCCAGTTCAACCAGCACCATTTGTTGAATATGCTCTCTTTTTTCCACTGGATGGTTTTGGCTTCTTTGTCAAAGATTAAGTGACCATAGGTAATGGGGTTAATTTCTGGGTCTTACACTCTACTCCATTGATCTTCTTACCTATCTCTGTACCAATACCATGCAGTTTTTATCACTACTGCTCTGTAGTACAGCTTGAAGTCAGGGACGGTGATTCTCCCAGAAATGTTTTCATTGTTGAGAATAGTTTTTACTATCCTAGGTTTTTTGTTATTCCAAATAAATTTGAGAATTGCTCATTCCATGTCTTTGAAGAATTGTATTGAAATTTTGATGGGGATTGCATTAAATCTGTAGATTGCTTTCAGCAAGATGGCCATTTTTATTATATTAATCCTGCTAATTCATGAGAGTGGGAGATCTTTGCATCTTCTGAGATCTTCTTCAATTTTTTTCTTCAGGGACTAGAAGTTCTTGTCATACAGATCTGTAACTTGCTTGGTTAGATTCACACAGAGGTATTTTATATTGTTTGTGACTATTGTGAAGGATGTCATTTCTCTAATTTCTTTCTCAGCCTGCTTATCCTTTGAGTAGAGGAAGGCTACTGATTTGCTTGAGTTAATTTTATATCCAGCCACTTTTCTGAAGTTGTTAATCAGAGTTAGAAATTCTCTGGTAAAAGTTTGGGGGTCAAATAAATATACTATACTATCATCTTCAAATAGTGATATTTTGACTTCTTCCTTTCTAGTTTGTGTCCCTTTGATCTCCTTTTGTTGTCTAATTGTTTTGGCTAGGACTTCCAGTACTATATTGAATAGGTAGGGAGAAAGTGGGCAGCCTTGTCTAGTCCCTGATTTTAGTGGGATTGCTTCCAGTTTCTCTCCTTTTAGTTTGATGTTGGCTACTGGCTGACTGTATATTGCTTTTACTATGTTTAGGTATCGGCCTTAAATTTCTGTTCTTTCCAAGACTTTTAACATGAAAGGGTGCTGGATTTTGTCAAATGCTTTCTCAGCATCCACTGAGATGATCATTTGGTTCTTTTCTTGGAGTTTGTTTATATAGTGGATTATGTTGATGAATTTCCGAATATTGAACCATCCCTGTATTCCTGGGATAAAGCTTACTTGATCATGATGGATGATTGTTTTGATGTGTTCTTGGATTCTGTTTGTGAGAATTTTACTGAGTATTTTTGCATCGATATTCACAAGGGAGATTGGTCTCAAGTTCTCTTTCATTGTTGGGTTTTGTGTGGTTTAATTATGAGCATAACTGTGGCTTTATAAAATGAATTGTATAGTGTTCCTTCTGCTTCTATTTTGTAGAATAGTTTATAGACAATTGGTATTACATCATCTTGGAAGGTTTGATAGAATTCTGCACTAAAACCATCTGGTCCTGGCCTTTTTCTGGTAGGGAGACTTTTAATGACTGCTGCTATTACTTTAGCAGTTATAGGACTATTTAGATGGTTTATCTGATCTTGATTTAAGTTTGGTGTCTTGTATCTGTCTAGAAAATTGTCCATTTCATCCAGATTTTCAAGTTTTGTTAAGTATTGGCTTTGGTAATAGGATCTGATGATGTTTTTGAATTTCCTCAGTTTTGTTTGTCTCCCTTTTCAGTTCTGATTTTATTAATTTGGATACTGTCTCTGTGCCTTCTGGTTAGTCTGGCTAAGAGTTTATCAATCTTGTTGATTTTCTCAAAGAACCAGCTCCTGGTTTTGTTGATTCTTTGTATAGTGTATGTATGTATGTATGTATGTATGTATGTATGTATGAATGTATGAATGTATGTATGTATGCATGTATTGTTTCTACTTGGTTGCTTATTTCCTGCCACCTCTTGGGAATATTTGCTTCTTTTTGTTCTAAAGCTTTCAGGTGTGCTGTTGAGCTGCTTGTGT
Source organism: Rhabdomys pumilio (assembly GCA_030674055.1). Taxonomy (NCBI): domain Eukaryota; kingdom Metazoa; phylum Chordata; class Mammalia; order Rodentia; family Muridae; genus Rhabdomys; species Rhabdomys pumilio. Next base: position 783,783 of record JANHMN010000011.1, read on the forward strand.
GGGCTCTCTCCAGTTTCTTTTTGTAGGCACTTAGAGCTATGAGTTTTCCTCTTAGGACTGCTTTCATTGTGTCCCACAAGTTTTGGTATGATGTGTCCTCATTTTCATTAAATTATAAGGAGTCTTTAAATTTTTATTTCTTCCCTAACCAAGTTATCATTGGGTAGAGCATTATTCAGTTGCCACGTGTATGTGGGCACTCCATTGATTTTATCATTATAGAAGACCAGGCTTAATCCATGGTGATCTGATAGGCTGCATGGGATTATTTCAATTTTCTTGTATTGTTGAGGCCTGTTTTGTGATCGATTGTATGGTCAGTTTTGGAGAAGGTAGCATGAGGTGCTGAGAAAATGGTATATTTTTTTGTTTTTGAATGAAATGTTTTATAAATATCTGCTAAATCAATTTGGTTCATAACTGCTCTTAGTTTCACTGTGTCTCCTTTTAGTTTCTGTTTCCATGATCTGTTCATCAATTAGAGAGAGTGGGGTGTTGAAGTCTCCCACTATTATTGTGTGAGGTGTAATGTGTTCTTTGAGATTTAGTAAAGTTTTATTTTTGGGTATTTTTGTTGTTGTTGTTTTGGTTTTTTGTTTTGTTTTGTTTTTTTATAGATGTGGGTGCCCTTGCATTTGGAGCATAGATGTTCAAAATTGAGATGTTATCTTCATTGATTTTTCCTTAGACGAGTATAAAGTATCCATTTTTATCTTCCTTGATAACTTCTAGTTGAAAGTTGATTTTGTTCCATATTAGAATGGCTACCCCAGCTTGTTTCTTGGGACCATTTGCTTGGAAAATTGTTTTCCAGCCTTTTATTCTGAGATAGTGTCTATCTTTGTCACTGACATGCATGTCCCTTATGCAGCAAAATGTTGGGTCCTGTTTATGTATTCAGTGTGTTAGTCTATGTCTTTTTTATTAGGGAATTGAGTCCATTGATGTAAAGAGGAGAAGTTATTGTTGCTTCCTGTTATTTTTGTTATTATAGGTGGAGTTATGTTTGTGTGGTTATCTTCTTTTGGGTTTGTTAGGAAGAAGATTACTTTCTTCCCTTTTCTAGGGTTTAATTTCCCTCATTGTGTTGGAGTTTTCCCTCTATTATCCTTTGTAGGGCTAGATTTGTGAAAAAAATGTTGTGTACATTTGGTTTTGTCATAGAATATCTTGGTTTCTCCATCTATAGTGATTGAGAGTTTTGCTTGGTATAGTAGCCTGGGCTGGCATTAGTGTTTTCTTAGGGTTTGTATAACATCTGTCTAGGATCTTCTGGCTTTTATAGTCTGGTGAGAAGTCTGGTGTAATTTTTATGTTTGCCTTTACATGTTACTTGACCTTTTTCCCTTACAGTTTTTAATATTCTTTCTCTGTTTTGTGCATTTGGTGTTTTGATGATTATGTTACTGGAGGAATTTCTATTCTGATCTAGTCTATTTGGAGTTCTGTAGGCTTCATGTATGTTCATAGGCATCTCTTTCTTTAGGTTAAGAAAGTTTCCCTCTATAATTTTGTTGAAGATATTTACTGGTTCTTTAAGTTGGAAATCTTAGCTTTCTTCTATACCTTTTATCATTAGGTTTGGTCTTCTCATTGTGTCCTGGATTTCCTGGATGTTTGGGGTTAGGAGCTTTTTGCATTTTGCATTTTCTTTGACAGTTGTGTCAATGTTTTTCATGGTGTCTTCTGCACGTGAGATTCTCTCTTCTATCTCTTGTATTCTGTTTGTGATGCTATGACACCTGATCTATGACACCTGATCTCTTTTCTAGGTTATCTATCACCAGGGTAGTCTACCTTTGTAATTTTCTTATTGTTTCTACTTCCATTTTTAGACCCTGGATGGTTTTGTTTAATTCCTTCTCCTGCTTGGTTGTGTTTTCTTGTAATTCTTTAAGGGATTTTTGTGTTTTCTCTTCAAGGGCTTCTACCTATTTACCTGTGTTCTTCTATATTTCTTTAAGGGAGTTATTTATTTCCTTCTTAAATTTCTCCATCATCAGCATGAGAAGTAATTTTAAATCTGAATCTTGCTTTTCCAGTGTCATGGGATATCCAGTGCTTTCTGTGGCGGAAAAGCTGGGTTCTGATGATGCCAAGTAACCTTAGTTTCTGTTGTTTATGTTCTTGCGCTTGCCTTTCACTATCTGGTTATTTCTATTCCTACCTTCATTCACTGTCTCCAACTGAAGCCTGTCTTTCCTGCTATCTTGGTTATGTCAGAACTCCTCAGCGCTCAGCTGTCTCTGTAATCCTGTGATCCTTAGATCCTGGTTGTGATAGCTCCTGGGAGTCAGGCTGCTTCTGGGATCCTGAAATCCTGGTGTGCCCAAGTCCTGAGATCCTGTGATTCTATTATCCTCTGTTCCTGAGTGTGTTAGGGCTCCTGGGAGTCCAGCCTTTTCTGGATTTGGGGGGATTGGGTGCAAAGCTGAAGCCTTAGGACTGTTCCAGGTACAGCCACAGACCAGAAGGGTCCTGTGCTACTGGCCTCGAGGGAGTTCCTGGTTCCCTGTGGGTCCCTAATTACTTTCTTCTTGGGAGGGGGTGTTGTGGCCCACTCACCTACACTCCTTGGTGTGTTAGAGCTCCTGGAGTCCAGCCTTCTCTGGATCTTTTATCTTTACTATAATTTTAAAACTCTGTTAAATTCTATATTGCCCTCCCGTCCTCATTCTCTTCAAAGGTGATTGTCTTCAAAATTTATCTTTCTATATTTGAATAAGTTCTTGCAAGTGGGTTTTAAAGTTTCAGATGCATGTGTCATTAATTGTGTAATTTACCTCATCAAAGTTTCTATTTTAACCTACCACACCTGTATATTTATATCCATGTATTCCCCCAAACTTAGATTAAAATATTGTGAAATAATGTATATATAATGAGCACACATAGTTTTTCTTTCTGTTTTTTAATTTCCCAGATAATTTTGTATAATAATTGATTTTATGGAAATTATTGGACATTTACTATTACCATTTATATTGCATTGTCTCAGACACCAAAACTGATCTAGAGAGTCTTTAAAGTACAGAATCATACATACAGTTTACATGCCAATATTATAGAATTTAATATAAGGATCATGAGGACACAATGATTTGAGTACCTACAGTGAATCTTGGACCTTCCTCAAAATATGTATAAGTGTTTGCAATCCAACCAAGTATTATGACTGAACTATTTCCTGATCTGGATGGTGAATATGCCTTGGCTGTGTATTCCCACTGCTGTTCACTCTGCTGTGCTTTCTCCACCATGAAGACTGTGTCTTATAAACTATAAGCCACAAAAGGTGACCAATACAGCCACTTTTATGCCCTCCATTATCCCAAGGAGCTACCTGAGGATTGCCACAGAGCACAGGCTTAGGTCCCAAAAGCATTCTTGTATGTGGCATGAGTGAAGAGAGCAGGTCTTGTCCAGCATTTGCTGTCCTGTTACATGTACTCCAGCTACCCATGAGGGCTTTCATCAAACTGTGAGGCCAAAGCATCTCATTACAAAATTAAGATTTCATCCTCTCAGTTCTTTAGGCACGGTGTCTCATGGGTCCTGGTGCAGGAGAAAGCTTAGTATTGCAAACAATCCTCAGGCAAAGTCTCTCTCAATGGTTGATGGCTCTGATTCAGTAACAAAAGCCTGAATGGAGAGATAAAGCCCTTTACCTCATCATCTCTCACCATCCAAACTATTTGCCCTTCTGGACCATCTCTTGTTCTTGCTGTCGTACTTTAGTCTTGTGTGAAATATACTGACTTCATTCACCGAGCACTGCTAAAGGTAATCAGCGTCTTCCAACTGCATAGCCACTTTTCCCACTTCTCCAGCCTTTGCTAGACTGTAGCAGTATAATCTCTGCACCCTTCTATCTATCGATTCTTACTCCAAAGTGTTCCCAGCAGGGTGATTTCAAATCTCACCTGTATCAGGGATTGGTTCTAATGCTTTGAATTAATCTGGCCCCCAAAATGAGGAATCTGAGTGTCCAAATGCTGAACGTCCTTGTCCGAAATTGGTTTTTGATTATCAGTAAAAAGCCAATGGACAATGGCTGGATAGAGAGAAAGAAGTGGAACTTTTGGATTTATTCAGGGTAGAAACTTGAAGGGAGGAAGATAGGGGAATCACCAGGATTCAGAGGGAGATGGATTTAGAGCTGCAGAAAGGAAAATCATCCACAATATAGGTGAGAAAGAATGCAGCTCCCAGAAGGGCTCCCCAGAAGCATTTTGAGCAGCAAAGACTAGGGAGCTACCAAGAAGGAGTCAGGGCAAGAAAGATAAAACATAGAATTAGAAGGCGTTAAGGCGGGAGTACCAGAGGGAAATGTGTGCTGGCCACTGAGAGCTTTAGAACTGCCCAACCTTTGAGCTAGTCAAGGTACATCAAAATTAACTCTGTGTGTGTGTGTGTGTGTGTGTGTGTGTGTGTGTGTGTGTGTGTTTCATTTGCAAATCCAGATAGTTCTTGGGCATGTGTGCAACCAGTTGGGAGCACAGAGCCCATTAACAAATTACCAATACACAACTGTGTGTGTTCTCCCTGCAGAGATTTATCACTTACTGTTTTTCTTAAAGAGAAAAATCCTACACCTTCCCCAAATAGCACAGGGACATTGGTGGGTGCTGACCACCAACTTCTCAGACAGCCCCTAGTTCCTCCACTCTGCCTACAATGCTCCTTCCTCCCCTTTACCTACCTTTGTGTTACCTTTAAATCTGCAACCCAAGATAGGAAACCCTCCTTCATGAGCTCTCACTGTATTGTCAAGCCCTGACAGCAGCACTCATTTCAGTGTTATATTTATTGTTTTGATCAATAATATACAAGTACATGCTGGTATCTGTTTTTGTGGCTAAAGTCTTATTAAAACACAGTCATGTGCATGTGCTTGCACAGTAATACAACTTATTATTTACTGTAACACCATAGCTGAACATTAAGCACTAGAGTCTTCATTCTACCAGGTACGGCGGCCGTGGCAGGTATTCTGGGGTTCAGCCAAGCTTTGTAGAGACAGTCCAGATGTCCTTCAACAGAGGAATGGTTACAGAAAATGTGATACATTTACATAATGAAGTATTCCTCAGCTATTAAAAACAATGAATTCATGAAATTCTTAGGCAAGTGGATAGAACTAGAAAATATCATTCTCGGAGGAGGTGCTGCCTGTAAGGCATGTGCCTCCAGCCTTGCCCACAGTCTCCAGCTGCTCTGCGGGCTTGAGGGAACTAAGGGTTATGGGAATTTAGAACTTCTCCCCTGAGGAGGGTGACATTGTTGCCAGTGTCTCCTTCTCCTTCGCCCAGGAGCTTCAACCTTTAGCTGCTGCCCTAAGGGAGTGATGGGCAGGGCCTTGTGTCAGCCATTCTCCCCAGGTTGCTCTGCTAGCCTGTGTCACCAAGCAATAGATTAAAGTTTATGAAGATAAGAAATTATACACTCAATCACTCCTGCTTTCATCACGAAAGTAAGGCAAGAAGGTTCTACTTCCTTAAACTCTCCATCAAAACATCTAACACAATCCTAAATCCTAATAGCCCTGCCTGACATCCTACTGCTGATATGCCATGTGATTCACTGTGATGTATGTTCTCCATTTCTCTGATGAGTGATAATCACAGCCTGTTCAGCTTGCAGGAATTCTTGGTGATTTTTGGCAAAAGTGTGGTAGCAATTCTTTCTGTGTTATCTGTCCCATCTACTTCTATGAAGTAAAAAGCATGCTGTTAGGTAGAAGATAGACATGAGTGGTGGAGCTAGGAAGAGTAGTCCTAGAAAACAGCCTACAACATCTTCCTGTTTGTACAGCCTAATAATCCCAAACTACAAGCTTCATATCCATCACCCAGCAAAGAGCCTACACTGCTATGTATGAGCAACATCTCTAGGCAAACACTGATAGCTGTTCTCAACTGTATCCAACCCATCCCAAGCACTGCACATCTAGTGTGAGGTCCTCCAACATAAGGTACCATGTCTGAGTTCAAATGCCACCATTGTGAGGAATCCTTGCAAGGTAAAATGTATGTGCAGAAAAATGGAACCAACTACTGCATGGTGCGCTTTGATGCACATTATGCCAATATCTGTGAGGAATTCAAGATTCCAAGGAGGTATGTTATAAGGAGCGCTTCTCGCACAACACCTGCTTCCAGTGTTTCAAGTGCCTTCAACCCTTGGCTACTGAGACCTTTGTATCCTGGGGCAACAAGATTCTGTGCAACAAGTATGCCACTCAAGAGGCCTTCGCTGAAGTGAAAAGGGTGCCTCAAGGATAGTGTAGAAGGAGACCAGAATGTGGTATCATCTGGCACAAATTCTGCTTTGTCTGCACCAACTGTAATGAAGTCATTGGAACCAATAATTTCTTCTCTAAAGATGAGGGATTCTACTGTGCGGCTTGCTATGATGCCTTGTTTACTAAGTATTGTATGAAGTGCCACAAGCCCATTATGTCTGAAGGAGTCAGTTACCAAGATCAGCCCAGGCATAATGAGTGCTCTGTATGTGTTTCCTGCTCTAAGGAGCTGAGTGGACAGCGTTTCACTGCGATGGATGACCAGTATTTTTGTGTGGATTGCTACAAGAACTATATAGCCAAGAAGTATGCTGGGTGCAAGAACCCCATCACTGGGTTTGGTAAAGGCTCCAATGTGGTGGTCCATGAACAAAATTCCTGACATGACTACTGCTTCAACTATAAAACCCGTTCTGTAAATCTAGCCAATAAGCATTTTGTGTTTCATGAGCAGGTGTGCCATCCTAACTATGCCAAAAAGCTATAACTTGACAAGGGCTCATATCCTGTAAGATGGCACGTGAGCCATGCTTTTTGTCCTTTTTGTCTCATTGCTGCACCAACCATAGAGGGAGAGTAGGCTTTCACTCTATGAAGCTGTTCCTCTGTCTTTTCTGATATTTTATAGTATTACTCAGCTAAGAACACACAGTGATCATATTAGGATTCAACAACCTTGCAGCAAAAAATAATTTTTCTGTAGTTGCAATGGAAAAACAAGTTAGATTGATTCTACTGTATGAGATCAGAAAAGTGCTGACTGTAGAGCCACATGATGTGAGAAACATAGACAATAAACTTTCCACTGAGATGTTCCAGAAAATAAACATTTTGAACTAAAAAAAAAAGAAAAGAAAATATCATCCTGAGTGAGGTAACCCAATCAGAAAAGAACACACATGATATGCACTCGCTGATAAGTGGATATTAGCCTAAAGGCTCACAATACCCAAGATACAATTCATAGAACACATGAAGCTCATGAAGAAAGACTAAAGTGTGGCTGCTTCGATGGTTGTTAAAAGGAGTAACAAAATACTCATGGGAGCAAATATGGAGACAAAGTGTGGAACAGAAACTTAAAGAGAGGCTGTCCAGAGACTGTTCCCCCTGGGTATCCATCCCATGTGCAGTCACCAAAGGCAGAAGTTGATGTGGATGTCAGGAAGTGCATGCTGACAGGAGCCTGATATAGCTGTCTCCTTAGAGGTCTGCCAGAGCCTGTCATATACAGAGGAGGATGCTCACAGCTAACCATTGAACTGATCATGGGGTTCCCAATGGAGGAGTTAGAGAGAGGACTGAAGGAGCTGAAGGGGTTTGCAACCCCATGGGGAGAGCAACAATACCAACCAACCAGAGCTCCCAGGGTCTAAACCACCAGCCTGGGAGCACATAGCCTGGGAGCACATACCTATGGCTCCAGCTGTATATGTAAGGGAGAATGGCCTTCTTGGTCATAGATGGGAGAGGAGGTTCTTGGTCCTGTGAAAGCTGGATAGTCTAGTGTGGGGGAATTTGAGGGTGGGAAGGTGGGAGGGTGGGTGCACACTCTCATATAAGCAGGAGGAGAAGAAATAGGATAGGGGGTGTCAGGAGGTGGGAAATGGGGAAAGGGGATAACATCTGAAACAAAAATAAATAAAATATCTAATAAAAAAGGGAAAAAACAAAAACAAAAAAAAAACCAAAAAAAGAAAAGAAAATTTTCTCTGTTTCTAAATTACTTTCATCTACCATCCCTTCATTCTATCAACACAAATGATTTAGACCAAAGGAAAAATCATCATCTAAGCAAGTAATTTAAGCAGTAAGAATGGCAAACTTAATCTTCTTAGATGATGTTTAGAGTTTGAAAGATCCCCTTACTTGCTTATGAAAAAATCAAATGTCTCAATGTACCTTGGTCTCCTTCTGCTTGACCCAGAAACCCTTTTTCCATTCCTCACACCCATAAATATAAACCAGTCTGTGATGCTCCCAACCGTCTTTGTATTCTGTTGTTTGTAACTGGAGTCATCACTTACATTAATAAAATCTGGTATTTCTTGAACATTTACTATGCAATAAACACATGTGAAACCTAAATCAAGGACCTCTCCATCTAAGGAAATAAGCATGAACATGATCATTCAGACTGCAATGTGACAAACACTGTACCATCATCACTATGAGTTATTCAAAAGTGGAGAGAAATCTCACAAAGAATTTATGATCACTGGAGCCCTTCTTGGGAGGGATGATCAGCATGAGTGTCATGGGGTCCTAAGAACCACCAGAGAAGCAGGTTTGATTGTAGAATGTGGGCCAGAGAAGGAGTTTTGCAAGCATCTAGTAGGCAAGTCCAGAGCCTATTAATTTGTCCCATGACAGATTTTTAACCGAAGGAACACAAGTAACTCTGTATTGACGGAAATTATAAGCGAGATACCCTTGTCTTGGAAAAGGCAGTAGAACTATATTGCTCTTAACTAACTTTCTTGGATTCTATAGTAGGTATCTCTGAGACACTGACACAGTCCTCCAAAGGTCAGGAGATCTGTGCCCAGAGAATGAGTTGCTGCTGGAGGACAAAGTACTCCAGATGGTCCTTAGGAAATTCTGTGTGTTTGCCACCTATTAAAAGACAGGGAACCAAAAAAAAAAAAACAAAGCCCATCCTTTATGTCCCTCCCATCTGGTGCTAGCTCCTCTAATAGTGGCAAAGCTGTCAAGGGCTGGCAACCGTGTAACAGCAGGAAGATGCCTGTTCTGGTTGTCAATGTTTTGCTGTGCATTCAGTGACAGCAGCCTACAGGATACTGGACAATATCTGGAAGGAAAAGGAGGGAATTCTTAAGCCTGGATGGTGCCTGGCACTGCCCCTGGTCTGTGGACAGATTGCCAGATGTGAGGGAAGAAGGAATAGGAGGAGAAGGAGGAGGAGGAGGAAGAGAAGGAGGAGGAGGAAGAGGAAGAGAAATTCTTGAAAGCTGATGACATAACTGAAAACAACAGATTCTATTTGCTTAGAATAAAACAAATGAAGAGAAACTTACTTTGTTTGGGAAGAGAAAATGAACAACAGACAACTGTGTTTAGGTCTAGGGGGCACTGCAACTGCCTCCAGAAGCAAAAGGGACAGAGAAGAAAACATTTTGTAGGTACATTGAAACAGAAGCTGTTTCTAGAAAAATCATCTGATACTCAGGATGGCTCCTTTCCTTGCAGTAAAGAGTGAGGTCTGTGCGTATCAACCAAAATTCATAACTGTGCAAAGCACCCAAGGCAAGGCTGGTCCAGTTTCATTGTGCAGATCCTGTGAAAACTAGAAGTGTTTCTCATCTGGGAATGTGGACTATTTTCCCAAAGTGGATTCCCAACCAAGTCAGTGCATCTACTTGGCTCTGTATTTGATAGAACCAGCTCTGGGAGTAAAAGCTCAAGCTTCAAATGAATATAGCTATTTTCCCAGATATGAGCAAAGGGAGCCACTTAGAGGCTACAATATCAGAATGACTGAAACAAAGCAAAATGGCTTTGGGCTGTAGAGATTTCTATATGCTTTAGAGTCACTGTTTATACACAACCACCTTTGCTAGCAGGATTTCATGGATATTTTTATTCTCTTTTTTCCCCTCCCTCTATTTTCTTTAATTTTTAAAAAATTAAGTGTGTTGGGGAATTTTCATTGTATAACTCACACTGTTCTTGAGTTCATGACCTCCCTGCCTAACCCTCCTTAGTATCTATATTTACAGGCATGTGCCACCACATCCAGCTTACATGAATTATTACACCAAGAGCTTGGGAACATCTCTAGAAAGAGGCAGCCTCTTAATCCAGCATGTCCTTCCCATTTGGTCTTCCATAGCCTTCTGTTTAAGTTCACTTCATGGTGAGATCTTTAAAACTGAACACTTCATTGATTGCATCCTAGGCAGATTTCTTTTTTCCTAAATGAAAAGTCACTGTGACAGACTACTGAACATAGGCTAATAAATAAGTAAGAAATTAATGTTGCTTTCCAGTTTCAAAAGTTTCATTTAAAATCAGATGGCTATGGATAAGGGTGGTACATTATGACAGGAGGGGTTACATTACAAAACAAGAATTACTGAGAGAAAGAGAATTGGCTATAGTTCCAGACTTCTTCAGTGGGCACATTCCCCATGACCTAAAAACCTCCTACCAGAGTGCACTTCCACAAAGTCTACAACACTTCCTAACACTACTCTCCTGGGGAGGAAATACTGATGGCTAGGTCTTAGGGTAATACTTGTGTAAACCAGAGTAGCATCTCATGCCACACAGGGAATCAACAAAACTGATTCAAAACTAAAATCTAGAAAAGAGTATTTTTAGGGGCTGATTAATGAAGTTTTCTCATTTTCAAGTCATTTTAAAGATAAATGTAGATGCTTGCTCTCAAAAAAGACATGTGCCTTGACAAAGGGTCATTTTTAAAGTTATTATAGTGGGAGGATAATTGGTAAGATAACCTGTCACTAACCACATACATGCAGTGTGTGTGTGTGTGTTATAAATATGCTTCCCTTGCATGAACCTGAAGAGGCCAGAGTTCAGCTGGGTATCTTCCTATATTGTTTCCCACTTTTCACCTTTGTTTGTTTGTTTGGTTGGTTGGTTGGTTTTGTTTTTTTTGCGAATAGGGCAAGAACACTCTGATATTACAGTACTCTTTGGGTGGAGAGTCTCTAAAATCAATGTTGTTGCTGGCTTCATAACGTGAATGTGCCAGAATCATGGACTTTGAACCCTTCATGGGTAAATCATAAGGTATCTGAATTATATTTTCATAGGAGTAGAGATTATTTTTTAAAATCTGTGATAGTGGGTAATGTACTTGCTGTGCAAGTACAAAGACCTGAGTTCAGATCTTCAATACCTACATAAAAGCTGGGGGTGTTGGCATGCAAATGTAACCCCAGAACTATTTATGTGGCAGTGTGAAAGGCAGAAACAAGCAGTTCCCAGGGGCTCACTGATCAATCAATTTAGTCAAAATGGTGATCTCCAGATTCTCATGGACACTTCATTAATAAAACAAACAAACAAAACAAAACAAAAATCAAAAAACACCAACACCACCACCAACAACAAAACACTACTAAAACACTGTGCCCCAGTTCTAGTCTCAGGCCAAAATTTCCTGACTCCAGTTGCTGTGTACCCAGCCTCAAAATGTCCACCACATCTGTAGAATACAATCAGCATATGTCTTCCTCCCTATGCTAGGCTGTATTCCCTGATTCATAAACCAAAATAAACCTTTTCTCTCTTAAGCTATTTCTGTCAGGTATTCTGTCACAGCTCTGAGAAATGTAGCTAACAATTAAGAAGTGGGATCATAGTTCTTGTGTAGTTCTATTTGACTTTTCAAAGAACCTTGACATTGTTTACAACACAGGCTGAACCATGCTTCTACATCTATGTCAATACTTTCTTTTTTCAGTTTTTAAAATGTATTTTTTAAAATTAGTATACAAATCAATAGACTTTACGACAGAGAAAATGTGACATTTGTCTTTTTTTGTCTGGGTTACCTCACTGAGTATTTCTATACATTGACCTAGACATTTCATGATTCAATTTTTCTTTAAAACTAAATTGAATCCTGTTATGTATATGTATCACATTTATTTAATCATGTTGAAAGACATCTAGTTTGCTTCCATTTCCTGGCTACTGTGAATAAAGAGGCAACAGCATCAAGAAAATATCTGTGGAGAAGAATGTCAAATTTTTGGGCAGATGCCAAGACATGGAATATCTGGGTCAGAGAGTGTATTAGTTTAAGTTTAATAAATCCCAGTAGGGGTACATTCCTTGCTAACCCCCAATATTCTGGGTTCCCGAATGAAAGACAAACACACAGCCTTTATATTTTGATATGCTTTAATCAGCTCAATGGCTGATCCACTTCCTAACCTCTGTATGGCTAATCTACCTCCCCCCAATAATCTGAGTTATTACTTATTAAATCCTATATTCCATCATGACTGCCCTAGACCAGTTGGGCAGCCCTCTTGGGCCACTCTCCCCTGGCCACTCCATGGTGGCTATACTTTCTGTCCTGCGTGTTCTCAAGTGTGGCATCTCCTCTCCTCCTCCTCTTCCAGCGTGGCAGATCAGATCGCCTACTCTTTTCTTGTCCCTAGCCTGGGAATCCTAAAAGTCCCACTTCTGTCTGCCCTGCCCAATCATTGGCTGCTGGCACATTTATTTACTGATCAGAAGGGGATTAGGTTCCAGAAGCTATATTTGTGCAGTTTTGGAGCCACAAATTAACATAAAAATACAAGCATCCACATTTCTTCCTTTTTGTCCAATTAAAAAGGCTCTTATCTCTCAGATATATATTGACCATAATTATAACAATTATGTAAATTGTTATGTAGATTAAGTATTTATAACATCTAGTCCATCATGTTTGGCAGTTTAGATAAATTATTCTATCACCTATCTTAACTTTAAAAATTTACAATTCTGTACCTGAATTATGCTTGATTTTAAATTGTAATATCATCTGAAAACCATCCTTTCAAATCTAGATCATTTTTCTTAATGCTAAACAACTTAAGTTTAATTATGAGACTATAGCTTGTCTTCAATCCCATCAGAGATCATAGAAGAAAATAAAACTTGAATATGTAGAAAACACAACACAGCTTCAAAGCTTAAACAATTTGTAAAGACAGCTGACTACCTGGACAGTATCCTATGTTTCTCATAAACCTTGAATATTCTTACCTATTTATTATTTGAATAATATTGAAAACATTTTGTTATAATTAAATCAGAATCTACTATTATCATGAGTTTATTATCTGACCTTTAACTTTTAATATTTAATTATCTTAAATAGTTTGTAATAGCAGCTATAGAAGGATTGGTTCTAAGACTTGTATTCTTAAACGAGTTGTATAGGCATAACACAACTAGAGTAAAAAATTAATTTTAAATTTTATATCAGTATATAAATATTTACATCAATGAGAACTTTAAAGCTGTATTAATATATGCCAGACATGCAAATGCAAAGAATCAGGATGACAACTCTCCATAGCTTCTTCCTTCTGGATAAGGGGGATGAGTATTTTTAAGTGGTAAGGAATGGTAGGAAAATTGGAAAAATTGGTGACAGTATATGGGATGGATCCCCAGGTGGGGCAGCTTCTGGAAGACCTTTACATCAGTCTCTCCTCCACACTTTGTCTCTATATTTCCCTCCATGAGTATTTGTTCCCCCTTCTAAGAAGGACTGACACATCCACACTTTGGTCTTACTTTGTCTTGAGCTTCATGTGGTCTATGAATTGTATCTTTGGTATTCTGAGCTTTTGGGCTAATATTCACTTATCAGTGAGTGCATACCATGTGTGCTCTTTTGTGACTATGTTACCTCACTCTGGATATTTTCTAGTTCTATCCAAGAATTCATTGTTTTTAATAGCTGAGTAATAATCCATTGTGTAAATGTCCCACATTTTCTGTATCCACTCCTCTGTTGCAGGACATCTGGGTTCATTCCAGCTTCTGGCTTTTATAAATAAGGCTGCTATGATCATAGTGGAGCATATATCCTTGTTATGTGTTGGAGCAACTTTTGGTTATATGCCCAAGAATGACATAACTGGGTCCTCAGGTAATACTATGTGCAATTTTCTGAAGATCCATCAGACTGATTTCCTGAGTGGCTGTATCAGCTTACAACTCCACCAACAATGGAGGAGTGTTCCTCTTTCCCCACATCCTCCCCAACATGTGCTATCACCTGAGTGTTTGATCTTAGCCATTCTGACTGATGTGAGGTGGAATCTCAGAGTTGTTTTGATTTGCAATGCCCTGATGACTAAGGATATTGAACATTTCTCTAGGTGCTTCTTGACCATTCAATATTATTTGGCTGAAAATTCTTTGTTTAGCTATGTACTGCATTTTTAATATGGTTATTTGATGTCTGGAGTCTAATTTCTTGAGTTCTTTGTATATATTGGATATTAGCCCTCTATCAGATGTAGGATTGTTAATGATATTTTCCCAATCTATTGGTTGCCATTTTGTTCTATTGACAGTGTCCTTTGCCTTACACAAGCTTTGTAATTTAATGAAGTCCCATTTGTCAATTCTTGATCTTAGAGAATAAGCCATTGGTGTTCTGTTCAGGAAATCTACCCCTGTGCCCATCTATTTAAGACTCTTCCCAACTTTCTCTTCTAATAGTTTCAGTGAGTCTGGTTTTCTGTGGAGGTCCTTGATCCAATTGCACTTGGGCTTTGTATAAGGAGATAGTGGATCAATTTGCATTCTTCTACATGCTGACTTCCAGGTAAACCAGCACTATCTGTTGAAAATGCTGTCTTTTATCCATAGGATAGTTTTAGCTCCTTTGTCAAAGATCAAGTGACCATATGTGTATGTGTTCATTCCAGGGTCTTAGACTCTATTCTGTTGCTATACCTGCTTGTCTCTGTACCAATACCATACAGTTTTTATCACTTGGTTCTGTACTACAACTTGAGGTCAGGGATGGTGATTCCCCCAGAATTTTTATTGTTGAGAATAGTTTTTGATATCCTGGGTGTTTGTTATTCCAAATGAATATGCAAATTTCTCTTTCTATCTCTATGAAGAATTGAGTTTGAATTTTGATGGGGGATACATTGAATTGATTGATTGCTTTTGGCAAGATGGCCATTTTTACTATATTAATCCTGCTACTCTATGAGCATGGGAGATCTTTCCATCTTCTGAGATCTTCTTCAATTTCTTTCTTCAGAAACTTTAAGTTCTTTCACTTGCTTGGTTAGATTCACACAAAGGTATTTTATAATGTTTGTGACTATTGTGAAGGATGTCATTTCCCTAATTTTTTTCTCAGACTGTTTATTCTTTAATAGAGGAAGACTACTGATTTGTGTGAGTTAATTTTATATCCAGTAACTTTGCAGAAGTTGTTGATAAGGTTTATGAATTCTCTGGTGGAAGTTTTGGGATCACATAAATACACTATCACATCATCTACAAACTGTGGTATTTTCACTTCTTCCTTTCCAATTTGTATCCCTTTGACCTCCATTTGTTGTCAAATTGCTCTAGCTAGGACTTCATGTACTATGTTGAATAGGCAGGAAGAGAATGGACAGCCTTGTCTAGTCCCTGAATTTAGTGAGTATGCTTCAACCATCTCTCCATTTAGTTTGATATTGGCTACTTGTTTGCTGTATCTTGCTTTTACTATGTTTAGGTGTGGGCCTTGAATTCCTGATCTTTCCAAGCCTTTAACATGAAGGGGTGTTGAATTTTGTCAACTGCCTTTTCAGCATCCAGTGAGATGATCATGTGGGTTTTTTCCTTTGAGTTTATATAGTGGATTACATTGATGGGTTTCCATATATTGAAACCATTCCTACATCCATAGTTAAAGCCTACTTGATCATGATGGATGATTGTTTTGAAGTGTTCTTGAATTTGGTTTGTGAGAATTTTATTGAGTATTTTGCATAGATATTCATAAAGAAAATTGATCTGAAGTTCTCTTTGTTGGGTCTTTGTATTATTTAGGTATAAGCATTTCTGTGGATTCTAACAATAAATTGGGCAGTATTCCTTCTGTTTCTATTTTGTGGAATAGTTTGAAGAGTGTTGATATTAGGTCTTCATTTAAGAATAGAACAAATGAATATCTGATAGAATTCTGCACTAAAACCATTTGGTCTTGGGCTTCTGTTTTTGGTTGGGAGACTTTTAATGACTGCTTCTATTTCTTTAGGAGTTGTGGGACTGTTTAGATGGTTTATCTGCTCCTGATTTAACTTCTTTCATTGTGTCTCATACTTTTGGGTATGTTGTGCCTTCATTTTCATTAATTTCTTAAAAGTCTTTATTTTTTTGTTTATTTCTTCCTTCACCGAGTTATCACTGAATAGAACATTGTTCAGCTTCCATGTGTATGTGGGCTTATTGTGGGTTTTTTTGGTTGTTGTTGTTGTTATTATTGAAGACCAGCTTTAGTCCATGTTGATCTGATAGAATGCACGTGATTATTTCAATCATCTTGTATCTGTTGAGGCCTGTTCTGTGATCAATTTTATGGTCAATTTTAGAGAAGGTACTGTAAGGTGCTGAGAAGATATATTGTTTTGTTTTAGGATGAAATGTTCTGTAGAAATAGTCGACTGATTATATCTGCCAAGACAGAGTAACCAGCCCTTAATAATTCTGCAACACTAAAGTCTGTCAGATGAGTTTGGGCCAGAAGGCTGAAGATTTAATGCTCCAACATTCGGCAGTAAAGGAGTTGTCCAGATGTTCAGCAGTCTCTATAAGTTGACTAAGTTTTTAAAACTATGCTTAGTGCTTCCCATAAATTGAGTAAATTTAGTCATTCTGGATTTCTGACAGCATTGAAGACCTATAGACTCATAGCCAATCCAGGCTATTTACCTTGAGAGAAAAGATCTGAGTGGAGGGTTCTCAGTTGACATTCATTCTAAAGCCAAGAAAAAGCCAGGTTCAAAACTAAGTGTTTTAGTCAAGAGAGACAGCAGAGGTTCTGGTTAGTCAACCAAAGGGTGGACTGGTTATTAAGACTATCTTGTACCTCACTGTACAAATAGGAATAATTATGCTCTAATTGTATTCTGAGAGAAAAGCTTTATTTTAACAGGAAGGGTAATATGTAGGAGGAGCTAAGGGGAAAAGAGCACCGAGAGGAAAAGATGGAGTAAGGAGAGGAGAAGATGAAGTAGATGAGAAGCTTGGTAATGAGAGAGAAAAAGAGAGAGAAAGAGAGAGGGGGCATGGAGGCAGAAGTTCACGTGTCTCCACCAGTCAAAGATAGTTTACATAGCTAAGTTGCATATTGGGTTACACTTCTGATTGAGCATTACCAGACTTATAAAGCCTTTGATTAACATTTAAAAAATATTGTATAAAAGCAAAATGGAAAAGGGGGCACGGGATAGGGGTTTTCTAGGGAGAGGAAATGGGAAAAGGGGATGGCATCTGAAATGTAAATAAAATATCCAATAAAAAAATAAAAATAAATTCTTCAATCAAAAAAAAGAAAGAAAGAAAGAAAAAGAAAATGATTTCGAGATGCGCCTAGGCGCTTCCACAAAGAACCCATCTCCTTGACCTTGCCTATCATACTGAGACTAGGAGTGGCTGCACGTGTGAGAACAGGCACCGAGACGCTAGTACAGACCCCTCATTATTTCCACAAATTAAGAGCGGCCATAGATGTCGACCTATTTACTGTTTTTTTAAAGGAGGTGGTTTATATACTGCTCCAAAAGAAGAATGTTGCTTTTATGTAGACCATTCAGGAGTGATTAGAGACTCTATGAGTAAATTCAAAGGAAAGCTGGACCAGAGACAGAAAGACAGAGAAACAAAACAGAACTGGTTTAAAAGTTGGTTTAATAGATCCCCGTGGATGACCACCCTGCTATCCTCCCTCGCTGAACCCCTTGTAATTTTGCTTTTGCTCTTCACTATAGGCCCTTGTGTGTTAAGTAAGTTAGTGATTTTTGTTAGAAAAAGAGTAAGTGCTGTTCAGATTTAAATGCTACGCCAACAATATCGAACATTAGTTCAAGAAAATGAAAATTAGCTGGGCTGTGGTGGTGCACGCCTTTATTCCCAGCACTTGGGAGGCAGAGGCAGTGGATTTTTGAGTTCGAGGCCAGCCTGGTTTACAGAGTGAGTTCCAGGATAGCCAGGACTACACAGAGAAACCCTGTCTTGAAAAAAAAAAGAAAGAAAGAAAGAAAAAAGAAAATGAAAGTTATGTTAAAGTTTTCTAATTAAAGCTTACATTAGAAGAATTGGGGCGGGGTTTATAAAATCTAAGTTTTTATGGTTAAAAACTGTCAATTAGAAGAAGTGAGAAATGTAGAGTGAAAAATTATAAAAATCATTTTATAAAATATATACAGGCTTTTCTTTAGGCTTTTATTTAAAGAACATGGAAAATTTTCTCTGAAGCAAGCTAAAAATGTAGACTGGCCAGTTTCAGGAACTGGAAGAGAGGAATTCAAGTCATCTAGATGGGGCTGAGAAACTAGTAACCACGATGACAGGGTAACAACTGAGAAATAGTTGAGCAAGTGACAGGGCAAGGCCACAATAACAGGGCAAGACCACAGTGACATGGCAAGACCACATTTTTGAGAAGAATGTGTACACAGAGTGTTTTCCACATGACCCTGGCTCACTTAGGTTGGGTTCCTCTGGAATTCTCCGCTATTTTTATGTTATATTTCCTTAGCAACCCCTCACCTCCCCCCTCACTTCCCTGGTTTGTGGTTTTGCCCTTTTAAAAAGCCCCTCAGCCAGCTGGTCTTGGTCAATTCAGCTCCTGCGTTGGCAAACAAATTGACCGTTGGCAGGCCAACTCTCCCTAATAAAGCCTCTGCTGATTGCATCCAGGTATGGTGTCTTGCGAGTTTTTGGGTGGCCGTGACTTCCCGAGACTTGAGTAAGGGTCTCCAGAGTTTGGGGGTCTTCAGAGAGACATCTGGGTTGTTCCCAATTTCTAGGTACTAGGAATATAGGCTGCTATGAACATAGCTGAGCAAGTGATCTTATGGTGTGATGGAGCATCTTCTGGGTAAATACTCAAGAGTGGCAGAGCTGGGTCTTAAAGTAGATTAATTCCAATTTTTCTGAGAAACTGTCATCTTCATTTCCAAAACGGTTGTACAAGTTTGCACTCCCATCAGCAATGGAGGGGCGTTACTCTTGCTCCAAATCCTCTCCAGCACAAATATGTCACTAGTGTTATTTTATCTTAGTTATTCTGACAGGTGTAAGATGGAATCTCAAAGTCATTTCAAAAGCAAATGCCTTTGACTGACAGCTAAAGATGTTGGACATTTTTTTAAGGATTTCTAAATCATTTTAGATTCCTCTGTTGAGAATTCTCTGTGTAGATATGTACCCCATTTTTAATTGGATTATTTGGTTTATTGATGTCTAGTTTTCTGAGAGTTTTATATATGTTGGAAATTAGCCCACTGTCAGACGTGGAGTTGGTGAAAATTTTTTCCTATTCTGTGGGTTGCCACACTGTTGTATTGATGGTATTCTTTATCTTAAATAAGATTTTCAAGATTTTCTTTTATTGTTGTTCTTAGTGCCCACACTATTGCTGCTCTGTTCAGGGAGTTCTCTACTGTGCCAGTGTTTTCCAGACTAATTGTGCCAGTGTTTTCCAGGCTAATCCACATTCTCTTTCTTCTACCAGGTTCAGTGTATCTGGTTTATGTTAAGATCTTTGATCCACTTGCAGTTGAGTTTTTTGCAGGGTAATAAATATGAGTATCTTTGCATTCTTCTACATACAGACATGCAGTTAGACCAGCATTCATTTCTGGATATGCTTTTCTTTTTCCATTTTACATTCCTGGGTTCTTTATCAAAAATCAAGTGTCCTTGGGCATTTAGAGTTGTCTAGGTCTTCAGTTCAATTTAAGTGACCAACCTGTCTGTTTTATACCAAATCCATGCAATTTTTATTATTATAGCTCTGTAATACAGCTTGAAATCAGGAATAGTGATACCTCTAGAAGTTCTTTTTTATTGTATAGGATTGTTTTAGTTGTCCTAGGATTTTTAATTTTCCATATGAAATTTAGTATTGTTCTTTCAAAGTCTGTAAAGAACTGTGTTGGAATTTTGGTGGAGATTGCTTTGAATCTGGAGGTTGCTCATGGTGAGATGGACATTTTTATGATATTAATTCTACCAATCCATGAGCACAGAAAATCTTTCCATCTTCTGATATCTTCTTCAATGTCATTCTCAAAGTACTGAAGTTTATCATACAGATCCTTCACTTTCTTGTTTAGAGTTACCCCAAGATATATCATATTATTTATGGGTATTGTGAAAGGTGTTTCTCTGATTTCTTTCTCAGCCCATTTGACTTTGTATATAGGAGGTTACTGATCTTTTTTAGTTAATTTTGTGTCTAACCATTTCACCTCACTAAAATTGTTCATCAAATGTAGGTATTTCCTGGTAGAATTTTGGGGGTAGCTTATGTATACTATCATATCATCTGCAAATAGCAATATTTTGACATAATGCTTACAAATTTGTATCCCCTCAATTTCCTTTAGTTGTTTTATTGTTCTAGTTAGAAGTTCAAACACTACATTGAATAGATGCAGAGAGAGTGGGTGGGCTTGTCTTATTTCTGATTTTAGTGGAATTGCTTTGAGTTTTTCTCCACTTAATTTGCTATAAATTACCTTCATTATGTTTAGGTCTATTCCTCAAATTCTTACTCTCTCCAAGACTCTTATCATGAAGGGGAGTGGAATTTTGATAGATTTTTCATATGTTAATCTATCCCTGCATGCCAAGGACGAAGCTACTTGATCACAGTGGATGATGCTTTTGATGTGTTCTTGGTTTCAGTTTGCAAGTACTTTGTTGAGTATGTTTACATTAACATTCATGAAAGAAAATTGATCTATAATTCTCTTTGTTGAATCTTTGTGTGGTTTGGGTAACAGAGTGATTGTGGCCTGATAAAATGAATTTGCCAATGTTTCTTATGTTTTTAGTTTGTGAAATTATTTGAGGAATAAACCATTAGCTTTTATTATTTTTTCTGAAAACCTGGCAGAATTCTACAATAAAACCATCTGACTCTGGCTTTTTTTGGAGGGGAGGTGTATGGAAGCTGGGGGTTGGGGAGAGAATTTTAATGACTGTTCCTATTTCCTAAGGGGACATAAGTCAATTTAAATTATTCATCTGATCTTGATCTAACTTTGGCAGTTGGTATCCATCAAGAAAATAGTCCATTTCTTTTAGATTTTTCAATTTTGTGGAATATAGTGTTTTGAAGTATGATCTAATGATCATTTGGATTTCCTCAGTGTCTGTTGTTATGGCTCCCTTTTCGTTTCTGTGGATTTCCTCAGTGTCTGTTGTTATGGCTCCCTTTTCATTTCTGATTTTGTTAATTTGGATACTGTCTCTTTGTCTTTTAGTTAGCTTGACTAAGGATTTATCTACCTTGTTAATTTTCTCTAAGAACTAGCTCTTGGTTTTGTTAATTCATTGTATTGTTCTTATTGTTTCTAATTTATTGATTTCAGCCCTGAGTTGGATTACCTCCTGTAGTCTACTCCTCTTAGGTGTGTTTGTTTCTTCTTGTTCTTGTTCTTCTTGTTTTTTTTTTTTGTTGTTGTTGTTGTTCTTATTCTTCTTGTTCTTCTTGTTGTTCTTCTTGTTCTTGTTTTTCTTCTTCCTCCTCATCCTCTTCCTCCTCATCATCCTCCTTCTCCTCCTTCTTCTTTTTTCTTCTTCTTTCTAGAATTTTCATGTATGCTTTTAAATTGTTAGTGTAAAAATTCTCTAGTTTATGAAGGCACTTAGTGCTATTAACTTTCCTCTTAGCACTGCTTTTATTGTGTCCCATAAGTTTGTGTATGTTGTGCCTTCATTTTCATTGAATTCTAGAAAGTCTTCAATTTTTTTCTTTATTTCTTTCCTGACCCAGGGGTCATTGAATAGAGAGTTGTTCAATTTCCATGAGTTCGTAGGCTTTCCTGTGTTTCTGTTGTTGTTGAAGTCTAGTTTAATCTTTGGTAGTCTGATAAAATATAATGAGTTATTTTAATTTTCTTGTATCAGTTGAGGTTTTCTTTGTGACCAATTATATGGTCAATTTTGGAGATGGTTCCTTGAGGTGCTGAGAAGAAGGTATAGTTATATAGTTATTTGTGTTTGTGTAAAATGTTCTATAGATATCTGTTAGGTCCATTTGGTTCATAACATCTCTTAGTTCCATTATTTTTCTGTTTAGGTTCTGTCTGGATGATCTGTCCATTAATGAGAGTGAGATATTGAAGTCTTC
Source organism: Rhabdomys pumilio (assembly GCA_030674055.1). NCBI lineage: Eukaryota > Metazoa > Chordata > Mammalia > Rodentia > Muridae > Rhabdomys > Rhabdomys pumilio. Next base: position 805,970 of record JANHMN010000011.1, read on the forward strand.
TACTATTAATGTGTGTGGTTCAATGTGAGATTTAAGCTTTAGTAATGTTTCTTTTACAAATGTGTGTGCCCTTGCATTTGATGTATAGATGTTAAAAGTTAAAATGGCATCTTGGTGGATTTTTCTTTTAATAAGTATGAAATATCCTTCCTTATCTCTTTTGATTACTTTTAGTTTAAAGTCTATGTTGTTAAATATTAGAATAGCTACACCAGCTTATGACTTGAATTGATTTGCTTGGAAAATCTTTTTCCAAACCTTTACTCTGAGGTACTATTTGTATTTGATGTTAAGACATGTTTCTTGTGTTCATCAGAATAGACCTTGTTTCTGTGTTCATTCTATTAGCCTGTGTCTCTTTTTTTAATTGGGGAATTGACTCTATTAATATTGAGAGATATTAATTACCAATGATTTTTAATTTCTGTTAGTTTCTTGTTGTTAGGTGTGTGTGTGTGTGTGTGTGTGTGTGTGTGTGTGTGTGTGTGTAAAAGTGTGTGAGTTTCCTTTTTTTGAGTTTTGCTGGTATGAGATTATTCGTTGCCTTTTTTATGTGCACAGCTAATAGCTTTGGGTTGGAGTTTTCCTTCTAGTACCTTCTGTAGGACTGGACTTGTTGATATATATTGGTTAAATTTGACTTTATCATGAAATATCTTGTCTTCTTTATCTTTGATGATTGAAAGTTTTGCTAGTTATAGTAGTTTGAACTGGCATCCATGGTCTCTTAGAATCTGTGAGATATTTTTCCAGGTCTTTCTGGTCTGGTCTCTGTTGACAAGTCAGGTATAATTCTGATAGGTCTGCCTTTATATTTTACTTAGTAGTCGTAGTTTGGATTATACTTCTGTGAACAGACACCAAGACCAAGGCAACTCTTATAAAGAACAAAGTTTAATTGGGGCTGACTTACAGGTTCAGAGGTTCAATCCATTATCATCAAGGCAGGAGCATGGCAGTGTGCAGTTGTAGGGCTAGAGGCGTTGAGAGTTCTACATCTTCACCCAAAGGAAGCCAGGAGTAGACTGTTTATTACATGGCTAGAAAATGGGTCACAAGGCCCATACTCACAGTGTCACACTTCCTCCAACAAGGCTACACCTCCTCCAGCAAGGCCACACATCCTAATAGTGCTACTCCTTGGCCCAAGCATATTAAAACTACCACATTGGCCTTTTCCCCTTGCAACTTTTAATATGTTTTCTCTATTCCAAATGCTGGGTGTTTTGATTATTTTGTGATGAGAGACTGTTTCTGTTCTGGTTCAGTCTGTTTGGTTTTCTGTTCATTCTTATACCATCACAGTCATGTCCCTCTGTTAATTAGAAATTTTTTTCTTCTATATTTAGGCTTTGTCTTTCATAGTAACCCAGACTTCCTCAATGTTTGTGTTAGAAATTTTTTTTAGATTTATCAATTTCTTTGATTGATAAATTTGTTTTTCTATCTTCAATGCCTGAGATTCTTTCTTACATCTTTTATATTCTGTTGGCGATACTTGTATCTATAGTTTCTGTTTGCTTACTCAAATTTTTCATTTCTAGAATTCCCTCACTTGTGTTTTCTTTATTGCTTCTATTTCTACTTTTAGTCTTGAACAGTTTCCTTCCCCCCCCTTTTTTTTATTTCTTGTTGTTCTTGTATTTTTTAAGAAATATATTGATTTCTTCTAATTTTTTGTTTGACTTTTCCTAATTGATTTAAATGATTTTTTGTTTCCTCTTTAAGAACTTCTATCATCTTCAAAACATTGGTTTTATGGTCATTATCTTGTACTTTAGCTATTTTGAACTACTTGGGTCTGGCTATCATAGCATGGCTGTGCTCTGGTGGTACCCTGGCTGTGGTTGATTGTGTTCTTAAGCTGGCACTTAGGCATCTGGTTTTGGTTGATTACAGGTCTAGGTGATGATTTCTGAGTTCTTCTCTGCTGGATGGGTGATTTGTTCCTTGGTTTCTGTTTCCTCTTTAGTTTGTTTGGTCGTTATGACCTAGTAGGGAGTCTCTGTCCAAGTTTGGGGCTGGACTTCTGGTGGCTAGCTTGTCCTTTGGTGCAGCAGGGGTATCCATGTGAGTTGGTAGGAAGTGAAATAAGATCATGATGAGGAGAGTAAAGATGGAGACCACTGAGTGAATGGAAGAAGTCCACTGATAGACTGCCCCTCTGTGCTTCTGATGATTGTAGGAGGAGCTAAGATGGGAGGAGTAAAGAGAGGAAGAGGAGAAGGAAGAGGAGGAGCTGGGGGAGATGGAGAAAGAGAGAAGTGAACATGGAGGCTGATATTAGCTTGTCTGTAGCAGTCAAAGGTAGTTGGTATATCTAGGTTGGGTATTGGGTTATACCTCTGATTGTATGGGCATCTTGTTATTGATCATTACTAAATATATAAACCTTTGGATAATCTAAGCATTAGATTCTCATCTGTACTGAGCCTGTGTAGTTGATGGTCTGAGTACTGCCCAGCCTTGCGGAGACAGTGTGGAAGACTGGCAGAGCCATCTCCACACTGGCAGGGCTGGTGTTTCTAGCCGGTCATTTCTAGCTGTGACGCACATGTGGCCTCTGGCCAAGTGGCCAAGCTAGGCAGAGACACCACAGCCTAGACAGTCAGCTTTGCCAGAGGCCATTTTTTAAATAATTACTACAACAGATGATTGCTGTGGTCTCTGGTCCAGAAAGGAGTCTCTGCCTGAGTTCTTCTATCTGTTTTCCTAACTTGCTTGGCCTGCACCTATTCTGCAGACTGTAGTGGTCTGTACCTGGGCAGCTGAAATCCATAGAGGTTGGGTGTAGGAGCACATCAGTAGAGGGGGCAGTGGGGTCAGAGGGAAGGAAGTCACATGGGTCTTTTGGAACTGAATCTAGTTCCAAAGTCTGTGAAGTGGGTGAATTTGTGAATATGTGAGTGAGGCAGCTCACAAGCAGAGAATCACTCACCTATTCTTCTGACTGTATGATCTGCACCTGGGCAGAAGGAGTTGGAGGCAGAGGTACTGCAGCAGGGTGTAAAGTAAGGTAGCAGGGGGATAGTGGAATGGGACTTTGGGAAACAAATCTGAGGAATAGACAATTCAGCTGACAGGTAGCTCACCCACCTGTTCTGACTGGTGTGGCTTACACCTGAATAGTAGAGGCTGCCTGAGTTGAGACCAAGAGCCTGTTCTTCTGACAGGTGTGGCCTGCTCCCCAGTCAAATTATAGTCCTTCCCATTGTTGTAATTTCACAAACAAATGATAACCAGATTTTCTTCTTCAGGTGTATGTGGTCAGTTGGATGTCTCAATTGTTGTCTTCTGCCATGAGGCTGTAGATTGTTTAGTGTTCTATTCCTTTACCCTGAGTCATTTCTGAGCTAGTCTATGCAGACAGAGACACCTTGTATTAGTTCTTCAGAGAGTTAAAACACACATAGTGATTTTCATTTCATATACTGGATTTAGAGACTAGAGTTCTTTTCTAAGTTGTCTTTTGTAAGATCACCACCAAGCAGGAGGAGAATCAGAATGAAAACAAATAAAAATGTCAAAAAGATTTCCTTCTACTTCTTATCATTCCTTAATTCAACATTCTTTTGATCCCTGAGCACTTTTGATTATTTTTAAACATTCTCACAACTCTGTTTCTTTATTTAACATTCCCTCAGAGGCTTCCTATGGCAGCTTTACCATTTAATATATGTTCCCCAAAGAAGGGAACATTATGGACCAATTTACAGTGAGGTGCTGTGGTATTCAATCCAAGTAAAGACATCAGACTTGCTTAGTGGCACTGTGCAAGGCCCATCAAAGAGGCCTTGCAGAGCAGGATGTATATGCCTGTTTCTTATTAGCGAAACCTAACTGAGAAAGACTACATAAACCTCTACAAGAGCAACACAAGGAGGCAAGGATGGAGAGAGGGGCTGTGTTTCTATTGAGGGGTCAGATAATGGCTCACATCTCCATGTACAAGATTCTACAGTGCTGATGTTCAAGAAGTCAAGACAGGGTCAAAGCAATCATGTTAACTGTGTCTTTCTGAAATGGGTGTTTTTTAAAAATTCAGAGAGAACACATATGTAAGGAAAATCAGGTCTCAGAGTCCCTAGGGAGACACCGATGCCAGATAATCGCTTCACCAGGAAATGGGACCTCCTAGCCACCACCCCCTACTTCCCTAGAACCAACTGCAGAGTAAAAATAAATCTAAAAAAAAAAAGTTCTCATTCCCTCAGTCAGGCCTCAGTGCTGACTCAGAGCTGAAAAGGAGCAGGGGCAGGAAATACTTTCTACCAAGCATATGATTAAAGATTTTATTTAATTCTGGATGGATTTTCAATATCTAAAAAGTGAAGCTGTGGATTCTGGAGACTCCATTCAGAGACAAGATAGAAACTTAGCTAGATTTTTGTTGTTGTTGTTTTAAATTAGGCAGTTTTCTCCTTCCTTGAGTGGAGTCTGTTCACTGTATGAGTAGCATGTAAAACAAACAAGGAGAGATGCAGGACAGGTTTAAAGAAAAAGAAAAAAATCTAGGACACAAGTTCAATTAAAATTTTAGCATCACACACAAAAAAATGTGTGTACTTAGGATGAAAACATGTTCTCATGATTCTGACTTCCCTGCCACACTGTATAAAGTAAGCTACTGAAGAATGCCCATAGCATCTGTAGCCCCTTTTCAGAATGCCACACCCTTGCTCCTAGGCCTTAGACTTTAGAAGGTCTGATGCTTGAGCCTGGGGAAGGGAATGTCCTCCGTGAGGCCTAGATGGGAAGCCATGTGTTCCTCCAAGGTTTATTTAAACTTAGTTCTAAGGATGCATCACCAACTTGAATATCTGAGTTATAATATGTGTGTGAGATATCCCACTCCAAAATCCACCACAAAATTAAGAAGCGAGAAGAAGCCCAAAGCTCCTGGAAAACTAGTTATGTTGCTTCTACTCTTGTCTACATATCTAAGGCTCCATGCTGGGTTATTGGATACACAGTAACATTTTTTCCTTTTCTTTCCAAACTGAGTTTTGTTAGGTACAGTTTTTGTTATTTTAGTTCATGTGTTTCTGGTGATAAAAGTGAAATAATTGATCTTATTCTTAATACAGAAAATGTCCTATAAGTTTATTGTGAAGCAGCAGAGGAAGATGGAGGAATAAATGTGGCATAGAATTTTCTCTGTGGTTTTCATTTCCATAAACCTTAGATCACAAGAATGCATGAGATATTTACATAAATCTTTCCACAATTCCTGTGGCCTTTGGAAGCATAGCATTTGCATGACTTCACTACTGTGGCTGGTGTTCTCATTCTCCACAGCTTTGCTTGTACAGGGAGGAGCCCTCACCCAGGCGTGTGTTCATGTGCATGGGGGAGAGACAGGATTTGTTACTTTCTTTCTCCTCCCTCATTCACCTTTTCTGTAGCAAACAACCTTTTTTCCTACATCATAATGTGGTCAGTTCTTCCTTGTAACTCCTCACTCCTTCCTAAGTCACTTATTTGGGGGTGATGAAGAGGACACTAGCCAATTGAGCCAAGGTTTCATCTGTCTTTGCCATGAGGACACTCAAGGATAATTTGGCCCAGATGAGACAATTGTGAACCAGTTAACAGTGACATAAATGAGACCCACATTTCTTCAGTAAGTCAGATCTGCATAGCTGCCACAGTTTCTCCATTGGCTGGAACATTAGGGCATCTAGAGGTGTCCCCACAGAAGTGCAGGCCTTAGCACCATGTCCACCTGAACCTGGGTGTCCCTGTGTGTACCTATGTGGGAAAGTGGAGTATCCTCTGTGTCCTCCTACATAAAGAAAAGAGCATAGTGTCCATCATGGGCTCCAGCCATGTGACACTTTGCTGAGGCACAAGTGAGTCACCAGCTATCAGACACCCCTCTTTGATATCTTTCTCATATTCTAATCTTGTTTCTTATTTTTCCAATTTTTATATTATTGTCCACAAAATAAAGTGATGTTATGCTAATGTTGTGAATGACAGTGATGTAGAGGATAAGTGTATAGACTTTTAGGAACAAACTGACATGGCAGAACAGACCTAGCCATTTTATTGACCTCACTCACTGCCTTTTCTTGTCCATGAGAAGCAAAGCACTTTAGAAGGAACACTAAACGTATCAGTGTAGCTCTGTATTTAAATCCTGTCTTTACTTTTTTGTTTTGTTTTTGTAAGAAGTTGTACTCAGAACTTCAAACTTCTCCATGACTTAGTTGCCTAATTAGTAACAGGGGAGGGGGAGGTCCTGCCACCACTTTACAAGAAGTCTGCAAGGGTGAAATGTATTCTGAAGCCATGTATATGGAGCATGGGTGCACCTCATGGTGCTGGCAAACCTGAGAATAGCACTCCCATAATGCAGGTAAACCCTGCTACCCTTCACACCTGTGAAGGGTAAACTGTAAAACACGCATTGGGTGTCACGTGCATTCACAGCAGCCAGGCCAGCCTAGAGAACTGAATGGGAGAGGCTTTCCAGCCAAGAGAAACATTAGCATGTTTAGTTTTCATCAGGGAAAATGAAAAGAACCACCAGAATTGTCTGATGACTTCACACAGTTTGGCTTGGGAGGCCTTCAGTGACTGCAGGAGTTGGGCCTGGGAGCTCTGAGCAAGGGCCCAGAAGCTCTGGCACATTCATGTCAGTGAGAGGATTGTCTCTACTGATCGAAGTACAGCTAGCTCACTTGAATGCACTGTGGCACATTTCCAGGGTCTTTACATTACATCCATAAGTGAAATCTAGTTCAGTTTATGCTCTAACAGGAGGCAACAAAGCTTTTGCTACAGATAAATAGCCTGAAGGAAAAGCTTTGAATTCTGTTTGTTACTTAAGGGTTGAGCATGAGGACTCCTGCAGAACTCTCCCTTAGCTCAAGGCTGTGTGCCACCAGGTCACCAGAGATGCTCATATGGTGATGCCTACATCTAGGCTCCCTGGAAGTGACACTCATCTGTCCCACAGTCTATGGGCCACAGTTCTCTCTCCTTCCTTATCTGGCACCCTAGGCATTTTCCAAGATTTTCATTTGACTTTGAAAATCAAGGCTAGAAGAGTTTAGCAGATTTAATGTATATATAAACTTCAGAATCATGCACAGTGGTTTTTTAGCTTAAGTAGGGGACAAACAGGAAAAGGAAAAACACCAAAAAATGCAATTCTATTTTGAAAACTCAAAACATCTTAATGTAGAGCTGTATTAGAGACCCCTTTCTGGACGAATCAACATAGTATTTATGAATTTATGGTTCTTTTCTATTAAACAGATAGACAGATACATAGATGTGTATATAATATAAACACCAAATGTAACATTACAACCAGATTAGACAGAACTCACCATGAACTGTAGTTCTATTTTGTAGTAGAAATTATATATTTTGTATGAAGGACACACAATCTTGATACTTATTTACACGTTGTAAGCCTAGATTAGACAGATTTTGAGCTATTATAACTTACATCCCAGCCGTATGTCCCTTGTTACTTGCTGTTTCTCCTGGCCACATGCACGTGCTCCATCTTCTCTCATGGCTGCCTCCTCCTCTTTTCATTGTCTCTCTTCTTTCTTCTTCTCCTCTTTCTCCTACCTGTGACTCCCAACCAGTTAACTTAAAACCCACCTACCTCTATTCCCTCCAGTAATTGGCTGTCACCAGCTTTATTTATCCAATACTTTTAAATTGAGAAGCAAGGTTTGCACAACAAAAGCTGGTGTACATGAGAATTCACTCATTTGGGGGCAACCAGATCTTTCAGTATAGAATTTAGTATTTGATCACATAGCAGCACCAGACCAACCCCCATCAGAGTTTGGAATTAAGTGACAAAGGTATTAAAACAATATCATTTTATACTTCAAGTATCATAAAAACTTTCAGAAATGCTATGGAAGTTTCTTTTGATAGCAATTTGAGGCATTCACTCTGCCTATCCAAGGCAGCAGCTCAGTACCAACTACTATTTGTGTGCTCGTGGACTTGAAACTTGAATTTCTGCACAATGAAGTTTTTCCTCATAATTACTGGCCTCAACTGGACTCTGGTATTCAAATTTAAACAACTTGAAAGAAACTTGCATTAAAACCAAGAAAGTACAAGATAATGCCCAGCAAAGCAAAACTTATAAATTCAGCAGGGAACATTGTATGTGTCAAAATCCACCACTGGCTCTCATTACTGATAGCTCTACTTCTGGCCTCATGGCTACAAATTTAGTTGACTGTGTGGTCACATGGTATTTACTCCACTATAATCTTTTTCTGTTTGTGTTCAGATAAGCACAGTAACATACTTTTAATGGATCAAGGCAGAATGGGAACACTGAGGCTTCTAAGACTGTGTCTACAGCACCTTGAATTTCCTCATGGCCAATGTGGTCTGTTATGTTCAGTGTATGTCATGTATTTCTGTGTACCTGGCTTGTCAATACTGAGTAGAGTGGCTCTGAAAGAGCATGGCTCTGGGCCTGGCTTCTATAAGGCTGACAAAGTCAGAAAGGCTGCCAGATCCAAGTGAAGGCATATGATGTGTGGGGTGCTGCCTCACCCTTATAGGGTTAAAGGTCTCCACCTACCAAATATGGGGTGGTTCCTGCACAGTCTCTAAAGACCCTGGTACACTACTCTCCCAAGCTTTCCCTTGAACACTCAGAGGCTGTTAGCATTCACCCTGTGGTTGTCCTAACGTACAGGAGAAAAGGACAAAAATATCTATAGGTACACTGTGTTAGACAGCTTGACTTTGGTGTGACAAAAGACTTAAGAAAATCAACTTTAAAAAGAAGAAAAATGTGTTTTACATCCCAATCTCAGGAGATTCAATCTTATGGCTGCTTGGCCACATTGATTTGGGTCTTGGTGTTACAAAACACTGTCTATGACAATGCAAATGTTTTTTCTTTATCCTATCCTTAACCATTATACAAAAGTTATTTTCTCTCCTCAATTTGTTCTATCTCCAATTACAGCTTTGTCTAGACATTTATGGTTCAAAGGTTAAATAATATAGTTTCACAGAACCACCTGTAACTGGAGGCACAAGCTTAGCAATGTAGAAGGAAGCAGCCTAATAGATTACTCTGGACCTTAGAATGAGCTATCTCTGCTGGACTTCCCCTTGCATGAAATTGCTTACACCATGTGCCATGAAATGGTGTGCTGTATCAGAACCTTCAAATGGCTTCATTCATCATGACAAGTTGCTGTTATTTAGATGTGACAAACAAATAGTAAAACTATGACATCACTGTGGCATTTGAGCCATGCTATTCTTTCTCCTTAATGTCATTTTCTATGCTACAAATTCTACAAATCCACCAAATTCTACCTAAGCCAATAAAAAGGACTTAAATTTTTCTGGAAAGCTATGGAACATATTCTCCATAGAGATTGTGAAACACAAAGCTCAGTGTTTCTCTGCATATGAAGCAAAGTTAATAATAACTTTCTAAGCCAGGGAGGAAAAGCTTATGCTGAGATGTACACAGTCACTGACTATAGTCATAGACACTAGTTCTTTTCTTATAATTCTACAATGCTGTTTTTTAATGACAAACTTTGGGCCTGTATTGTGTATAAGATAACTTGTATCTACAACTTGATGTCTTCAGATTCAACCAATCAGGAATCTAAAATATTCAAAAGGAAACTGTTTGTACTGAACATGTATATATTATGTTTTGCCTTGCCCCTATACTCTATATAACGTTGTATAATAACTGTTTACATAGTGTTTATATTCTCTTCTATATTCCAGTTAACCTAAAGGTGATCTGAAGTGCGCTCGAAGATGTGTGGAAAGTTTTGGAAAACACTACACCACTTTGTATAAATCTGATGACTCTGGGATCCAATGGGGTCCTGAAGACAATAATTCATATGACATTCATCAAAAACAACCCTCTAGGTCAAGCATAATATCTTTTTTAAATTATTTTTATTTTTCCTTTTCTCTCTCCATCCCCTCCCTAAAACCCCTTCCATGTCCTCCATTTTCTCACTTCCTCTAAAAGTAATGGCCTATTTTTCTTTAACTGTTATTGGTACACACATATATAAATGTATCAATATATAAAAACAACCTGCTCAATCTGTTTAGTGTTACTTTTATGTGTAGGCATAATGTTTTCATACATTACGTAAAGTTTATCCGTGTGTTATTCAAATGCTGATTTCTCTGCCCTCATATCTTGCTTTGATCCAGACATGGCATTGTAATACTTACACCAAGAATCTCCTGTCTCAAGCTTGTGTAAAAAATTCTTACCATTTATTCTCTACTTTGTCAATAAATGCTGATCACAAAATAGCTGGGCAGAAGAGAGAATAGAGTGGAAGCTTCTGCCAGCCAGGGGGAAGAGAGAGGGAAAGAAGTTTGAGATCTGCCATGAAGATGAAGAAATGAGCCAGGAAGAGGAGAAGATCTAAAAAGACATTATGAGAAAAAACATCTGAAGCCCAAAGAACCAGATAAATAATAACATGTAAGTGTCATCTGATGGGGCTAAGAGGTAGCCAGATTAACGTAGGAGTTAATACAAATCAATATTGCCCAACTATTGAGGTGCAGCTCGAAGTAAATCTTGGTTTTTCTGTTTGGTTATTGAGGACTAGCAAATGTAAAGAAATATAGCTACCAGATTAATTTACTGCATACATTTATAATAAAAATAATTCATTGTACATGTATGTATATGACTTCAAAGTTGACCAGTTTATATTGTATAACCAATAAAGGTTCTAAACCTTGAGAGATACTATTTCTCCTAAATTCTTTAACTGCCTATAGTTCTTTCTTTATGGAGAGGGCCCTGTGAAATTTCCCTTTTCCATGATAGCATGTCTATTGGTGTTGTACTTCTTCAGGTCTTCTAAAGGCAGCCATACTTTTTAGGTATCATGGGTAAAACTCGCCTGTCTTTTCTAGGAGACACAATCTCCTAGTAGATTTGTTGTGTTCTCTAGATCCTGCAACCTTTCTGTCCCTTCTTCCATATTTCCTGAGCAGTAGGTATGGGAGCTCTGTTTTGGATATATACACTGAGGCTAAGTACTCCATATTCCGCTGTTTTCTAAATTTTGATCATTTATTGTTTTGTGTAATGGTCTCCATCTGTTTCAAACAGAGGATTCTTTAATAAAGAGTGAGAGCTAGACTTCTCTGTGGGTATCAGGATAAGTATTTATACCACAGTTGGAAATCATGATGATTTAATAAAGTTGCAGTAGTAAGTTCTCTTCTAAAATTCATGACCTCACTAGTCTTGGATTTTCAGAACCAGACATGATTTCTCTCCAGTTGAGCAGATCTTAAATTCAATTATATAGCTGCTGATTATCACTAAGATATGAGTGCCACTATTTGACCTTGATGTATATCTTGCCATGTTGTTGATGTGATTCATAGTTATTGCAGCTAGGTAGGACCAGTGGTTGCTTGAATACTGAAGCATACTGTTTCTCTGTGGTAAGTAACTGAGTGTCTGGCATGCTGATCTTCACTGAGAGAAGAGCAACTGGATTTCCATACTGTTATAATCAGCCTTTGAAATGTGACACTTCATAACTCTTCCACTGAAAACTACCTTCTAACACTTCTCTACAGTATCAAAAGAAAAATTCAAGTGTAAGATATGGACTATAAAAATAGTAAAATAAGAAGCTACATTACTCACTTAACTGGTTAAATTAAACTGCCTTCTAGAATGTTTTATTCATTACCTCTCTTTGGTCCTCAAGGAAACTGTTATTATGGATTGGCCCACTGTAGTTTTACACTGCGTGATCAAGTGGGCCATTTCCTTCACCTCAGCTAACACAGAGGCTTTTTCTTTGACTGTTATTCTTGTGGTTCCAGGTGCAATTTCATTTTGTTTTCTTACTGAGATTCATTGCATTGTGCATACTAGCCTTTCATCCCCACAGCATTTCTCTGACAACTGCTGTCTTTCCTGTCATTGCCCGTGTCTCTTGCCTCTATTACATCTTCAAAAGGTTGCCTCCAAAGAGTCCTTTGCTCTCCACCTCAACTATTAAAGATTTTAGTCTCCATAAAACCTCAAAAAACTTACTTCTTCCAAGTTTCCCTTCAACTTGCCATCACCCCACATATAGCCACTTCCTACCCTACTGGCTGATATACAATGAGATCACTGTGAAGAATAAGAAAATAAAGAATGGATGCTCTTGAAGAAGCTACAGTATAGTGGAGTGCATGTAACTTTAACAATAAACATTTCCAGTGGTGTCAAGAAAGAAGTCCTGAGCAAATGCTAGTAGAGTTTATAAAGAATAAGATTTTCAGATGAGCTGGGCAGTGGTGGCGCACGCCTTTAATCCCAGCACTTGGGAGGCAGAGGCAGGCAGATTTCTGAATTCGAGGCCAGCCTGGTCTACAGAGTTCCAGGACAGCCGGGGGGGGGGGAGGGTTTTTGATGGAGAAAAAATGAATAAAATCAGCTCAGATAGCTTGGATTCTAAAGAGAATTATAATCAATAGTAAAGGTAAGTGGGAGACACTGAAGACAAAAGGCAAAAGGCACAGGAAGAAATAGATCATCGTGGAATGTGGATGGTGTGCATTTAATGCATTGTTGCTACAGTGTGGATATGAAGACAGGAAGTAGATTGGAGGAAGACGTATTAGGAAGCCAAGCTGAGTCCAGGTGACCAAAAATTTTGAGCATTTAGTTAAAAGAAAGAGGGTGAATGAGGGAGAGAAAGAGAAAGGTTAGTTCTGTTCTACGAGTGGTCAGGAACCATAGCCCTGTCTTAGAAGTCACCATACTGAACCCTCCATCTTTCAGTGAGTTCTCTTCTATGTAAGTGATAAGATTTGTGGCTTCCACTCTTTGTCCACTAGTGTCTGGCATACAAGATGCCCATGAGTAATTGAATTGACTCGGCCTATACTTTTTGCTGAGGTGGAAAATGAGTCTAAATTTCAGGGAGACAAATGTAGTAAGAAAAGAACAGTCCTTAGGAATTCACAGTGATCACTTGGCTGGAGCATTGTGAGGGTTCATGAAAAGGAAGAGTAGAGGAATGGCCAATAAGCTTTAATGAAATGCAAGACATCAAATATAGAGAAAGTGCAGTGGGCTACAGTTTTTGCTCCCAGGAGTCAAGAAATATGGATGTGCCTGGCTCCACTGACATCTTCCTCAGAGAAGGCCCTAACCCCATATTGGCATGTATTGTATTGTTTTGTGTTTCACTGCTATAACTCATATGTCAAGAACATATCCTACAAAGCTCTTAGTATTTGAAGAATAAATGTTGAATTTAAGATGATGCCACATCAACTATTTTTAAATGTCTAACTTCATTAGTAATATAGCCCTAAAGTTTAACACTCAATGTGTAGTCTTTAGAATCACCTATAACAAGGTTTTGTTAAGAGATGAAGAGCTGTAACTATCCACATCTAAAAGATAAAAGTAGAAAAAAAGAAGTGGCAGTGTTGGATTGCAGTTATAGAGATCAGAGTTCTCCAAGCCAGCAGTGTCCAGTATTCTAGAAAACTTTGTGAGAATCTACACAAAGACTTGGCCATTGAGTTGGACACTGTAGACCATATCAATTCCTAGTCAGGTATCACAACACATGAGGATGGATTTGAATACACCAATTACTCTTTCCTACAGAAACATGCATCTTCAGGAGTTGAGATCAGACAAGACATATTCAATTAGAGATAAGAACTATTTTGCATTTGCCCTCAAAGAGTAAGCTAAGTGGTGAGAGTAAGCTAAGTGGTGAGACATTACCCTTGAATTTGTAAGTGGTCCAAACAACTATGAGACCCCAAAAAAGTAGGGTCTGTGTACATGGAGGACCAACATTGAGTCTACCTCCTGAACCTTCCCCACAGCTTTCATCATATGAAGTGCTCAGCCTCCAACCATGTAGGAACAGGGATTCCAAGACACAGAAATTTGAGTTGATCAAGAACCACTAGCAGTCTAAAATACTCTGAACTGATGCCTCAGCAGAATGGAAGTCCAGGCCTCATTGAAATGATCAGGTTGTTTATAATCCTGTAGCCAAAAAGTCCTCCTCCTGTGTGAGCTTCCCCCTGAGCACATGAGGAAACCCTGTTTGTCTCCCCATAAACAGCCACTGGGTTGCTGTGCTATTACTAAACAAAACCCTGAGCATTGTCAGCAAGCTGAGTATAAATTCTGAAAAGAAAAAAATGCCAGGATGATGCAGAAGAATCTCCCATGAAGCACAAAGGACTCACCTATGTGAATTTCTTTCTTTCAGCAGAAGAAAGAGAATACCCTAAGTTGACTCCATCCAAAGTCAAAGATACATTCATGGTCTCTGGGCAACACCATTCCAAATAATTCTATAACAGAGGTGGAGGGAATTAGAATTGGGGGTGGATAAATGCTGAAATATCAAGTTGTCTTCATGGAAAAGACATGCCATTTTATTTCTGAGATGGACAATTTCAAGAAGATGGTATTCCTTCTTAGAAGTCAAACTTAGTACCAAAACTATTTATTTGTCTTTCTGTAGCAGTTTGCCAATGAAGAAAGAGAAAAACAAATTAGGATAGATGCCATACTGTGATGGCTAATTTTGACTATCAACTTGATTGAATTAAAATGCATTATAGAGACATTAAAAAATATAGGTGAATTTGTTCAAATAGATAAGATAGTTTTTTATGTGACATTTTATTTATTTATTTATTTATTTATTTATTTATTTATTTATTTATTTTTGAGACAGGGTTTCTCTGTGTAGTCCTGGCTGTCCTGGAACTCACTCTGTAGACCAGGCTGGCCTCGAACTCAGAAATCCGCCTGCCTCTGCCTCCCAAGTGCTGGGATTAAAGGCGTGCGCCACCACTGCCCGGCATAACATTTTATTAAAATAGTAATTTTTGTAAAGGTCCCCAAAGTATGCCTCCCATTGTAGTTGCTGGAGTCCAGGATACCAAGCCCAAGATTCCTGGTCTCCAGGAACAAACTCACCCTGCTCATAGAAAAACACCATAGCTTCATAAATCTTTATTAGAGCACTAGTCAAGAAGAGTTGACAGAGCTCTTTTCCTCCTAATATAGGAAAGATTGAAGATCAGAAGCACTGTGGCCTATGGAGAGGGAGTGTCTGGTGCAAGATGGAGGGCAGAGAAAACCTAGGGTCTATGCAGGGAGAGACAGAGGCTCCAAACTGGGGAGACAACCTGGGAGCCACTTTGAATGGATCTCGTAAAAGTGCCATTTGTTGGAAAACAGGAGGAAGTGAAAGCAGTTTTGGCATACGTGGTTCATGTGCTAAATTAACTGTTAACACAAATAATCAAAGTGCAAGACCCATTCAGGGGTTGGCGTCAGCGAAGGGGAGAAAGCAGCTGCAGGTGGAGGCTGGCCGAGTGTGCCAGCCTGGGAGTCAGCCACTGGGACCTTGGGGACCTTTGTGGTGTGAGGTGGTGGAAGCAGTGAAGGGGCATGCTGGTAGACATGGATCTAAAGCAAAGAAGGCAGAGTTAAGACTTAAGCTTGTGACCCAGAACTACAGAATCTGGGTTGGTAGGATCAGAGGATGGGAGCAGGTTAGGGATCCAAAACAGAGGTCCAGGGGGGCTGTGGTGAGCCAGCACACTGAGGTTTCTCTTCACTGCCGTCATAAGAATAAGGTGCATGCTCTCTGAAGCCCTAAGAGCCAAGAAGCTGTAAAAATAGAGAAATACTACTATTAAAGGGGCGGGGCTAAGGAATAACTGTTGACATGAAAAGATGTCAAAGTTAGAAGCTGGAAGCCATGGCAGTTCCGAAGAGCTAAGCCCCAGGTAATCTGTAACTGGGGTTCTCAGCTCTCCTGAGAACAGTTTGCTTGGAAAATCCTAGAAGAAAAGCTATAGAAACTTTTATTCCTGTGTAAATGCACCTTCTTTCCAGCAGCTGACAAGTTGTGATGCTTTCTGGCACTGCTCCTCAGCCTTGCTCTGAAGGAGTGTGTTCAGATTTTAGAGAGGATTTGAATGGTTGCATTTAGGACTGGCTGGTCTGGGAAAATCCTGTCACTCAGAGTTGTGAGAGTCCAGATGTTCGACAAAGCTAGATGAACACTGGCCTCCCCTCTCCCCAAAGGAAGGGAGAATACAGTGGACAGCCCACTGCAGAGGCTAGATAGTGATCCCCAGTAATTTGAACCCAAGCTAGTGTAGAAGCTACTCTCCTTCAACATTCTCAGTGGAGAACCCAGCAGAAACTGAAGATGCATTAACCTTCTGTTTTCATTCATTCCCTGAATATTTGCTGAGTAAAGGTCAGAAGAGGGTGTCAGGTTTCCTGGAACTGGAGTCACAGTAGGTTGCCAGCTGCTTTTCTGGGTGCTGAGTCTTCTGCAAAAGCATCAAGTATTCTTAACTATTGAACCATTTCTCCAGATCAATGAGGGCCTGTTTTGTCAACTTTATGCCCAAGTCTATAAAACAGAAGCGATTTGGCTGCAGACTTTGGTAGACTCTTGTTAGCATGTTAAGTGCACGACTGCGCTGGTACAATGTACAAATACAGACTGTCTACATGGACACAGTTGGAAGGGTCAGTGAACTTGGTTTGGGCTCTGGTCACTAGCCAGCATGTTGTGGAAGATCACATTCTACTTAGGCTTGGTCATCATGATCACTCTGTGCACAGTAATGGCAGAGGAAGCACATTGTTCTCACAAAGCCTGAACTGAGGTCTAAACTTCCCTTCCTAGACAGGGAAACACTGAGACCTGAGAACTTGCATGCCTGACACAGTTTAAATCCTGCTACTGTAGGCCTCTCAAGCTGCCCTTTGTGGCCTCTGACATATGCTCCTCTGCAGGCTGCCTTAGATCAGATCAGAAGTTTCTCTTCCAAGTCTCATGTACTTAGAGCTGAAAAGGTTATGGATTCAATTCTCTCTTGTTGTTTAAAAAAAATAAACAGCAAAGAAAATTAAACACACTCCTCAACTACTTCAGGTAAACACTGATATTTGAATCAGCCTGGTCCAACTCTGAAGACTAATAAGAGAACTTTTCAAGTGTGCTGGAAAAGAGCCAAAATACTGAGAATTAGCCTCCAGTTTGTGCTACTGATTGGGCAAATATAAGTTGATTGCAGAACACAGCTCCTCTTCAGGTGTTCAGGCTCCCAGGAGCAGCAGCCACTACACTCTAATATAGCTGTGTCCGATCTCCCAAGTCCATGGAAGTTCTATACAGCCACATTGGAGGACTAAGTAGTTCCTTCACATTTTGGTGAAGAAGGGTTATATCCTTCAAAGACCTATTTCTCATCACAAAGAATCTCTGTGTCTGTAAGCCAGCGAGTGGTTCTAACTCCTGGTAAGTTCTCTTGGACCAACCCCCCTGTTACATGGGCTGGAAATCCACAGCTCTTCCCCAAGAGTGACTTTCAAGCAACTCAGAAGCTGCATTGGCAACCTCAGACCTGAATCCAGAAAGATCCATGTTGAAACCTGCTCTACACAAAAATCTATCCATTCCCACCAGCAAGCTACCTTAACCTTTAGAGAGACACTATTCTTTGGGAATGTCTATCTCCTATACTTAGTTCCACTGACCACCCGTAGTCATATTACAGGACTTAAAGTTGTTCTTGTAAGTTTTACCTGCCCAAGGACCAAGTAACTTCCTGGAATGCTGGTAATCATAGTTCTTGGAAAATAACAAAGCCACCTGAGAAAGTACAACGGCTGAATGGTTTTGTCTTTAAATACCCCTGCAACAGGTCAGCCAGAGCTATTCTGCTGGGAATTCCAGGTAGTGGTCTTGATCAAAGCCTATTCTGCTCAGTATTTAATTGAACCTTGCTTCAAATTTGGCTCAAAATTGTGAAACTGTTTTTTTATCTTGTGAATCTCAGGATTAACCATCTCATCATTATTCCTTTACTAGAACCCTGGGTTGTAAACTCCCAGATCATCTCCACAGTGCCCTGGTGGCTCCACTGCATTAAAAGCAGGATTCTGTGCTCACTGAGGTCTTTTTCTATACCAGGTAGACTCTCTGAGGAAAGACCACATACTGTTGTTGTCTGGAAGCGCTCAGATGGGCAAGACCCAGGACAGCAGTTGTAAGGATCTTTCTGAGCAAACCCATAATACAAGTAGCACTCTCTTTAAAAAAATATCCAGAGTGGCTTGTACTGATTGCAAAATACCAATGTGTATTTGTAGGCTAGGTCCAAGGTAAAACATAGCAATCAAATTAGTGTTTATCTACAATGTATGAGGCCCTGCGTTCAGTTCATAATCACACAAAATAAGTAAATAAGCCAGAGATGTAATATTTTAACATAATAAAATTAATACCAAATTGCTTGCAAGTAAGATATATATCATATTTGCCCTTATTCTCTGTAAACATACTAGATACCTAAAGAGTGAGTAATAGCCTAGAAAAAATAAAGGAAGTGGAAATACAGTTACATTGTAGATAAAAATCTTATTCATATATTGATTAGTGTTGCCACTTATTGAAGCAGCTACATAAAAATCTACACAAAGTTCTGTTTACCTGGCACCCACAAGGCAAAGTATACCCTCAAAGAGCTTGGTTCCCTGCCAAAGACCCTCCAAATGACCACTGTTGCCACAGGACAAACTTCACCAGCACACAGCAGGACATTTCCCTTGCAGGCTATTTCTACTCCAGTGAAAAGTTTATGGTCAGCTAAATTTGACACCTCGTATGAAATTCCAGAAGCGCAAAAACTATAGGAATTTAAGATGAAAGGATTTTTTCCCTTTAGAGTCATATCCAGGAGGTCATTGTGAATATTCTTCAAATTAGACAAACAAAAGTGGAGGATGGTAAAGCAACAGATGTGATGAATGCCTTTCACTTGTTTTGAACCTACAACCTTAGACATGTGATCTATCACCAAGGCTCCCTTAAAGTTTTATGATGAAAATGGTTTTGTCGCTATTTATATTTCAAAAATGTGAATTTTAAGCTTGCAATATTGAACAAAACACAGAAATCTTGCATCTAATGGTTTTGTTTAATCTAAAAATGTTTTAACATGACATAACAATATAGCTGAAAATACAGGCATAGTTCAATGGTAGAACATGTGAAAAGCCCTGAATTCCATCTGACAGCAGCACCATTTAAAAAGTAAAACTAAACGATGACATACAGGCAAAAGAGATTTCCAAGTTTGCAATGACATGAAGAACAATTAAACATACTCCAACTTATTACCCTCTAGGTAAGTTTCTAAACACTGCTTGGTTTGTTCTAAATGCACCTAAATGTCCTCCCCAGATCATGCAAGCTAAATCCCAGTGTCAAGCTTTCACAGGATGCCAAGCTTTCAGTACCTGATTCATCAACTAAAAGCAAATTTTTAAAAAGTGTGTGCACTTGAGAGAGAGAGAGCTGGGGGATGTCCTCTTGGGGCCTGCTGCCAGCTCATCTCCAGGCTGAAAGAAGAATGAGGATCAAATGGCCACACTGAGGATCCTAATTTGTCTAGAAATGGAGCAGGCTCCTCTGTATTCTCCCCCCAAAGAAGCTGAAAGCATTGTACATTTACATGCCCAAGAAAAATAACATCTCAAGTGAAATAATATTGGAGGATAAACACGATTTAAAAAATAAGTCACCAAACTTTTGCAAATGAAAAGGAAGTTACATTTTATCTCATCTCCACTATGTTTAATGCCCAGTGTCAGCTCAGTCAAGGCCAGTTTTTACTAGGAAGATGCAAAAAGCACTCCAGTGAAAATCTGCAGATGTTCCTGGCTCTGCTGGAAAAACAAATGATGGTTCATGAACTCTTCGAACACTAAAATCACCCATGGCTCCAAAAGAGCTCAGAGAAGTAATTTACTTGAACTCGACGTAACTTGTATCAATGCTGCTTTTTGCTGTACACAACTCAGACTCTGAACCTAAGCTGCAGACCTACAGCTCAGCTCTGTTACCCTGGCTTTAACAACACCAAGCTCGCTCCTCTTCATCCTTGGCTAAGTTAAAGGAAAACACAGGCAAAGTGTTGGAAAATTGTGCATTTGGGACAAACAGAAAAAATTCTACCTTTCCCTGGGTACCTAGCAAATGTAAAATACTGGTAATGTGCTAAAATTAGTTACTGTCAGTATGGTTTTTGTGGTGTATATTGTGAACAGTTTTTCTGATAATCATTTTTCTGGAGATAATCAAAGGCACGGGAATAGAATAAATGGATTATGCAATTACCAGCTATTCATAAAGCTTTCAACGACCTAAATACCTAAGACACATGTTTGAAGCAATTTACACCATATATTTCATGATAATTAACCTTGATAAACCATTTCACCTTAGACTGGAGCACTTTCCCCTAATGAAGTGACTTCTGGCTACTAATGCTAATACAAGGCTATAACTGCTTCAAAGTACAAGTCTAAATGACTGCAAGGTGCTAAAAGGCAAGACTGTGATTGTTGATAAAAGCAGCTATGATTGGTTCAAACACCCCTTCTCAAGCTATGAAAGTAGACAGGCCTGGCTCTAGAGTCAACTGGGACAGTCTCTTGTGCTTTGTGACATCAGATCCAGTGAACACTTCTCCTTCAAGGTTCTTTCAGTAGTGTGGGCTGAGCTGGAACACAAAATGGGAGCAGGGGAAAGCTTGAAAGTTTAACAAATGTGCTCACTATGGAGGGAAGGCCATTAATAAGATGAAAACATAGAGCTAGCCTCCACTAGGGAACTTTTACAAGGATCATCTAAAAATTCTTAGCTGCTGGCCACTGACCACTGTGACCTAACACCATAGCCGCATCATGACACAACCCTTAGACTAGGACCACACTTTTATCTACAGACTGTCTTTATTTACATGGTCCTGTGTTGTAGTAGATATTTAATCTCAAATGGGGTGTTTCTACCCTGCCTTTGATCACTCACTTCCCAGATAAAAGATATATAACCTTTTATATTATATTTATAATAAATCATTAAGGCAATAAGCATTAGTAAGTTTTCATTACGCACCTACCCCATGGCAACTTCTCCTCTCTCACATTCTTCCCTCTTTCTTCTTGGTCTCTCTCCAGACCCCAAGCCTGGGAACCCAAACTCTGCCTATTTCAATTCTGTCCAGCTCTAGGCTATTGGCATCTTTATTCGCAAATAGAGGATAACCTGAGGGACAAGGTCACATAGCATCACTTGTATCTATGTGCAGAGTCTCTCATTCTTGGGGTAACCAGGCATTGAGGGGCAGTATTTAGCATTAAAATACATAGCAAAAGACTGAACTGTAATAGCCCTGATTTTCACATCTTTTCAAATAGGCACAGCAGAGACAATACAACAACTCATGCTAACTGCCTCAGCCTGTACACAGACCTATCTGGACTGTATGTCCTTACATATAGCATGCATTGCTCACCAGAAAACTATGAAAGAACTCAAGGTTTTGTAAATTTGATACATACCTAGACATGTCTTGGAAGAGGGAATGTCTATTGAGAAGTTACCTCCATTAGATTGGCCTGTGGACATGTCTGTGAGGTATTTTCTTAATTAGTGATTGATGTGAAAGATCCCAGTACCCTGTAAGTAATTCCAACCCTGGACAAGTAGTTCTGTGTTATATGAAAATCCAAACTGAGCAAACCACTGAACAGCGTTCTTCCATGACTTCTGCTTCATTTTCTTCCTGACTTCACTTCATGATAGAATGTAAGCAATAAAATGAAATAAACCCTTTACTTCCCATGTTGCTTTTGGTCATGGTGTTTATCACAAGAAACAAGCAAACTCAAACATCACCCTAATGATAAAGTACCTCTCCCAAGTAGACCCCATTGTAGCCAGTGCCCTAGTCTACAGGCAGTCTTCTTCACTGTCCTCCTGCTTTCCATCACACAGATACCCTTCAGCTGTCCCATCCTGCAAGCATACTACACTGCTACCTACCTGCTTGATAGGCTATTCTATTTGGGTATTCACAACTGGTCAAATAGACACGCAATACCATCTGCATGAGGAGCTGAGTCAGGAAGATCCAAAGTTCAAGGCTGTCTTGGTCTTGTTCGAAGCCAGCACAGGCAACTTGGAGAGACCTTGCTTCCAGATAAAGAATTAAAGAAGGATAAAGATGGCTCATTGATGTAGTGATGCCAAGTGGGCTCAATTAAAACAAAACTAATAACACTTTTAGAAGTTCTAGAAGCTCATGATGTACTCGAAGCTGCTGGAACCTGAGGCTGGGATCCTGAACAGCCTTTCAGTTACTCATAATCAGTTCCTGGGCCCCAGCCCCAGATTAGCAATAGAAGGCCTAGTGCTCTCCACTTCAGTGCCGAAGAAATGACCTTTTAGAATCCTCAGACTATCATCATTTATCATCAGCAATACATGCAGTTGATTTGAAGCCATCAGCTGGACTGATGCTAGGCCCAGGCCTTCCTGTTGAGTCTGTCTGAATGTCATCCCCAAATGCTAATGGAAAAAGGCAGACTTTTAATTCTTGACAAATGCCACTAACAACTGAAGAAGCAACTGAACTATTAAAGAGTAGCCAGAGCAAGAAGGAAAGTAGAAGAGAGCAAGGAGCTTACCCAACCCAGTTAAGGAACCAGAAAGGGGAGAGTTCCCAAGTGCTATCAGGTCTACAGGGCCAAAGCTCAAGATGATCCCAGCCGACCTGTAATTGATCATACACCTTCAGCCTTCAGGGAGACTACAGGGTTTTTAGGGCAGGAGGTCTGCCCAGGATTACTATGCTAGAAAGCATCACTTGCCGCAACTTCTGCTTTCTGACTGCCACTACTTAGCTGCCGGAACACCAAAAAGAAATGAAACCTGCCAGAGTCCAGAATTCCTGGAGCTTTTTGCCTGCTTACAATTTCTATCCAAGTAGAGAAAGGAACAGTCAGCCAGCTGATACATGGCAAGTTTCCAGAAACATATCAAAGCTTTCAATTTGTTATAGATTTAGTACCCCAAGATAACCAAACAGGAACACAGCACATTCAAATTTTCCACTTTTAAAAAAATCACTAAGCACATCACTTACGCTTTTGTATGTACAAATAAAACAAGCAGACATTCCTTTTTGTTGATTACCTCCTCAGCTTCTTCTGTACAGTTCCTGACATTGAACGTTTATAGTGTCGTCCTGTAAGCACCCATTGCCAGAAAAGACAGCACTTAGGACTTCAGTCCTAAGCTCACTGATGCCAACAGTTCTGCAGTGGGGACTGTGAGGCTGAGGGTGATGTCTTAAGAATTAATTGTATTCCTCAGGTTCAAACTGGAGAGAATGGAAGAGTAAAACCTAGGTCATCTTTTCCTCATGCATTCCTACCTAAAACAACATTCACGTGCCCTTTTCCATCTGTGTCTTTTTCTCTTTTTTCATACAAGCTGTTGGAGTCCAGTCTTAGAGGCTGGCTTCCAACACCTACATTCATAGATCTATAGGAATTGATAAGAAGCATTTGCTTTCTTGGTTTTTTTGCTGTGACTATGGTATATGTTTATCAGAAATACAGTAAGTTTTGTTAGGTCTCAAATCTGGAGCCAACTGACTGGCCCAGTATCTCTCAGTCCCTACCTGTTACAGAGTAACCCCATCCCCTACCCTGAACTATCTGACCCACAGACGGGGATGCCCTTCCTCTACAGTCCTTCCCAGTATAATCCATGTGGCTACATGGATCATTTTTTGGCTTCCTGGCCTCTTGGTCTCCTGGCTCA
Source organism: Rhabdomys pumilio (assembly GCA_030674055.1). NCBI lineage: Eukaryota > Metazoa > Chordata > Mammalia > Rodentia > Muridae > Rhabdomys > Rhabdomys pumilio. The sequence goes on from JANHMN010000011.1 coordinate 829,684, forward strand.
TGCCTCTGTTCTTCCCTCTCCTCACTTAGCCTGGCTCAGTATCCTGTTCACTCTGGACTCTGTCTCTGGCTACACTCTCAGTTTTATCTACAATAAACCACTTCCACAAAACCTACAAACAATCATGTTCTCTCTCTCTCTCTCTCTCTCTCTCTCTCTCTCTCTCTCTCTCTCTCTCTCTCTTTTTTGGTTTTTTTGAGACAGGGTTTCTCTGTGTAGCCTTGGCTGTCCTGGAACTCACTCTGTAGACCAGGCTGGCCTCGAACTCTCGAACTCAGAAATCTGCCTGCTTCTGCCTCCCAAGTGCTGGAATTAAAGGTGTGCGCCACCACCACCCAGCTTATGTTCTCTCTTTTTTATTTACTTTTGTTTTGTTCATTCATTTGGTGCTGAAGCCTCATGACCGGCATATATATGAAATTCCTTCCAAGAAACTCAGCTGCTTCAAACCAAGGTTCTGATCTGACTCCCTACAGTATGTACAAATCATTTGTTTCTGCTGGCTCCTACCGTCCATCAAATTTGATGCCAAATTCTAGAGCTCAGCTTCTCAGCTACTTTTCCCCTCCATGTACTCTTATCAGTCCTCTCCTTGTCTATGTCATAAGTGTCTCTCTAGCTGCTAGAACCTTCTATACCCTCTCAAGGAACCCACCTGAGCACTACTCTCTGTTAACAACACATACCACCTTGTTTCTCATCTGGGTCTGCTGGATAACTGTCACCCCAAGCTGTCAGCTTTGTCTATTATTACTACAAAAGCTACACCAATATGCCAGAAAGCTCCACTTACCCCCATGGGCCCCAATCACAAAGACAAGGAATTCCTTTTTTTGGGATTTCAAACACTTTTATCTTTGACAAGTTTCCCATTCTGCTTGGGGATACCCCTATAGGAACTCTTGTCACAAAGACATTTTACCCACCTCAGTTCGACTAGCTTTCTTTCCCACCTCTGCCTAGAAACTGTAGTCTCAATAAAATACCTCTCAGCTCAGCCCTGCAGTCCCACCACTTCTGCTCTCAGCTCCCTCTTAGAGTTTCCTGTCCCACCTCAGAGCTACCTGCTGTTTCTTTCTTAAGCTTTCCTAGGCTTTTCCTCCCTCAAGCAAAGATCCTCCTCCTGCAGTCTGTCTGGACCACTATGAACTCTCTCTTAGCTCCCTCCAGGAGCTTATAAAATTCCCTTCAGCATAATTTCTTGTTGCAATCCTTTCTCTCTTCCTCCTTGGACACAGAAATTTTCTTTGCTAGGTTACAAAGAAACAGTTTAGCCTCAGCACAGATCAATGGCCAAAGATTAGCATGTTCAATTTTCAATTTCTCTCATATGGTAACAACTACTGACACTGTACAAATAAATGATCCCCAAATTTAAATTTCTTATATCTAAACTTATTGTGTTCTACATCTCCAAAATTCTTTTGTCTCAAAGGTTTTTCTACTCCCCACTTTTAAAAATCTTTTATGCCTAAAATTTCTCTGCATTTTGCTCTTTAAAAATTATCTTAAAACCATGATGTAGACTCTATCTCAGAATTAGTAAGTTCATTGGGGATGGTTAAAAATCTACAAAATCAATGCCAAAAATGTTGTCCTTAAATTTATAACATAAAGCTTATATTTAAAGAAAGAAAAACTATACGTAGATAAATTTAATCTGTTACAACTTACTATGTATGTAATTCAACTCTTTTAAAAAATATATTGTATATTCAACTCTTGTTTAAATAATAGATCTACAGAAAAAAAGCATATTTTAAACAACAACTACATGGCTGGCAGTAGTTAATGTTAAAGGAAGGCATACCATGTGACTTCACCACCATCTTAAGATGACCACATAATCTTAGAGCCTGAGCCATTGGTGTACTGTTCAGGAAGTTGTCGCCTGCTTCAATGAGTTCAAGGCTATTCCCCACTTTCTGTTTTATTAGATTTAATGTATCTAGTTTAATGTTGAGGTCTTTGATCTACTCAAACTTAAGTTTTGTGCAGGGTGACAAATACGGATCTATTTGCATTCTTCTATATGCAGACATCTAGTTAGACCAGCATCATTTGCTAAAGATGCTTTCACTTTTCAATTGTATGATTTTGGCCTCTTTGTGAAAAATCAAGAATCTATAGGTGTTAGGTTATTTCTATGTCTTCAATTTGATTCCATTGATCAACCTGCCTGTTTCTATCTTAATACCATGCAGTTTTATTACTATTGCTCTGTAGTACAGCATGAAGTCCAGGATGCTTATACCTCTAAAAATTCCTATAGGAACGTTTTAGTTATCTTGGGGGCTTTTTTTCCATATGAAGTTGAGAATTGTTCTTTCAAGATCTGTAAAATATTGTGTTGAAATTTTGACTGGAATTGTATTGAATTTGTAGGCGGTTTTGGAAAGATGGTCAGTCATTTTTACTATGTTAATTCTACTGATCCATAAGCATGGGAGATTTTTCTGTTTTCTGACTTTTTTCTTCAATTTCTTTTTTCAGAGTCTTTTTTAAGACTTAAGTCTTAGTCACTAAAATAGAAAACACAGCCAATTTATTACTATGGTCCACTATGTATTTAAAGTGATTTTGCAATAAATTTTAAATGAACCTTATCTTGGGAGGCAGTCCCAAAACTAGTAGAAAGCAGACTCTACAGATGTCAGGAATGACATCTCTGAACCACCATCTGGACAGGTGAAAATATATGGATGGCTATTTGAATTTTAAACAAATAAAAAATAAGCTTTGGCATTTTTAAATGTTTACCTACTTAGAAACCTATATCAGTCCGTGTTAACTGTGTGGTTAGGTTGCAGTTTCCTCATGTAAAAAATTGGCAATCAGTAGCATTTAGGAATATTTCTGAGAGGTTAGAATAGGCAAGCTACGGTTACAGGGCCTGCAGTGTCCCTGCAAGTTGCCTCTTTATCTGCTCCTTGCAATCATCTAACTATAGAGCAAGGAGGGTGGCTCCTGAGCTACTACATAGATGTGCATAGCAATGTGGCTCCTTAAAGCTCTCTGCTTGATACTCCAGTAAGGAGCTATGTGGAATGTTGTATAGGAGGCCACAGAGACAGGTTAAGTGCTTGAAAAGTAAAAAAACAAAAAACAAGTTCTAAAGATGTCAGGAATGTCTCATCTTTTTCAGGACCTGAAAAGTTGTTGTTGTTGTTGTTGTTGTTGTTGTTGTTGTTGTTGTTGTTGTTGTTGTTGTTCTCCCATACAACCTCCTGCTCTTGTTTTGCCACCTTCTTTGTGTGCATGGCATCTTCTCCTAGTCCTTAAGGTTAACTACTACTCTCACTTGTAAGCATCATTCTGGAAATCCAAGGACCCACAAGAGGCAGCCATGAAGATGATATGCCACAAGATTCCAGCTTCCTTGCATCCCTCACAGAGGGACTTGTGTGCACTGTTATCAACCCCTAGACACATAGCCCATTCATTCTTTTTCACAACATGCTCTCACAACAGTGATGCCTTTCACCAAACAAGCCATAAAAGGACCACAAAATAGTCTAGGGAGAAGAATACTACTTAATTATAAATATGCAAAGGACAGAGCAGTGGGAGTTCAGAGAAGCAGAGAGAAGTAGGGGAAGGAAGGATGACCATCATCAGAGCCATAAGCTATCAGAGCATCCCAGACCCACGTCACAGAGCCTCTTTCTAAGAACAGTAGCAAAGATTCTGTACTGGAAGCCATTGCCAGTGTTTGTGTATGCATGGGAGCAAAAGGAGCCTCCAAATTCGGTACCCACTAAGCCAGAGGCTCAGGAAACTAGAAAGACAAGGACCTCTGGTTCTCAGTGATGTGTAGAACAGCATGCATGCATGTGGACTTTGCTTCCATGCTCATCTTGATGGTCTCCTCAACTCTCTTCACACTGTGTCATTTGTGTTCTCACCATCTTCTTATCATGGGCACTGATTGTATTATTTGAAGCCTTAGTAAAATGAAAACTTGTCTTCTAAGAATAATTTGCAAAGTGGAAAACTCTCCACCACTCACAGGCAAGCACTTTCTGGGCTGGCCTCCACAGTTAAGCCTTCTAAGGTTTCAATACTTTGGCTGCATAATACAGTCAACATAACCTAATCAACAGGAGGAAGCCAGCTCACCAGGAGGTGAGCAGATTCACTCTACCTGCCAGAAACCAGAGATCACTAATACAGAAAAATCAGAATACCAGAGGTCTCTAAAGTATCACATTGTAAAGCAAGTGTGGCTCCTGCACTGCTCCTGCCTCTTCATGTCTCCTCTGCTGGTCTGTAACAACCCTGTAGACCAGACCTCATGACTCATTTGGTTGATTTTTTTTCTGCATCTTAGTCAGATTTCCTTCCCTCAATTACTCAGCTGCTCCCCACTGAGTGAGGTCAGATGAGGAATGCGCCCCACATTTAGCCATCCTGTGTGCAATCCCATCAGCCCTTTCATCCCTCCCTAAAGTACTCTCTCCCACAGAAAACCTCTAGCTGCATTACACTCCTGCTTTCTCTGCCATTGCTTCTGAACATTTCTTTTTTAAAAAAAAATTGATATAGATTTCTTCATTTTTTATGTGTATGAGTGTTTTTGCTTTCATGTCTACATGTGTACCAACTGTGCTTGGTGACTGCTGATGGCATTGGATCCTCTGGAACAAGAATCATAAGTTGCTGTCAGTTACCATATGGAAGCTGGGAACTGAACCTGAGTCCTTTGGTGCCAAAGCTATTTGGTGCCAAAACTATTAACTACTGGACCATCTCTCCACCCATCCTCCCATCATTTTTAGAGTCCTTTGAGATTCTGATGAAAGAAGTAGAGCAATGCCTAGAGAAGCAGCCAGCAATGGCTAGGCTGTGTAGTTACCGTAGATCTCTGGTGAAGCACTTTCTAAATGTTTCCAGAGCTCCTGACACAGTATCACTGATCATTATTGTAGAGTGTCTCCTAGCAGCGCCACACTGTGGATATTGCTAGACTCTTGGTAGAAGAGTACTCAGGATACACCCTCTGGATGCCTGGGCCTCGTTCTGTTAACCTTTCTCCTTCCAGGCCTGAAGTTGGAGACAAACATCCAGAAAAAAGAAAAAAAAATAAGACACATGGCTTGGGGAGAAGGGAGGGATTAGAAGCTGTGTAATTCTATCTAATATTTGAGGCTTGGCAAGGGTACCTATGGGATTTCATGAAAACCTCTGAAACTTTTTCATTTCAGAGCAATTAAGCAGACCCCAGCGTTCTGGCTCCACTAAGCCGCTCAGCTCTGCTTTTATTGCCCGTTTCCTGCCCTTTTGCCAGCACTAACTCCCATTTTTGTGCTTGAAATAAGAACCTCACTCTGTTTTGGTGCCACAGAGGCACCCACAAGCAAGTGTGGGCTATCCAACAGGCCCAGGCAGGCTGATGGTGCACATGTGGCCCCAGGGCCCCAAAGGCACTGCTGTGTGTTATAATCAGAAACATCCAACAGTAATTTAATAGTTCCCACCAAGAAAAGAGGCAGAGTAGAGCCATTCCTTCCTCCATATACTTAACCCTTTGAGGAGGAAAGAAGGGCCAAAAAAAGGGGAAATTCATCTACTTGCTACTCAGGGACTTTTTGCTTTTCTTTTTGCTCTGATGTGTATGAAGTTTCAGTGGCTCCCAGTTGTTGGGAAGGCCATTTCTGCTAGGATACCATCTTCCAGGCCAGCGTCCTGCACACAGTGTTGTACTTATAAATGACAATGAGTGAGAACTAAGGCCACATCTGTCAGCATGACCTCTGAGTTAGAGATCATATCTCTGGCCTAGGCTACAGGCCTTAGGATAGAGGAGAGAAGGCCTCTCTCACTGGTCTCATTCTAACCTGAAAATGAGTTTAGGCAAACAATAAAATTGGAAGCATGAGTTCTGGCAAATTTTGTCTTTCAAAATTATTCTAGATAAATTTTCATTTGTTTTAAGTGGAAACACATTTTGCTAGTATTCTTGATTAGAAACCCATTACTTATTTTCCTATGTTGATTAAGAATGATCGACAAAGAAGATAGATGGCTCTATCAGTAAAGTGTCTGTTGTACAGCCGTGAGAAACTGAGTATGGATATTCAGAACAAATGTTAAAAAAGAAAGAAAAAACCAGAGTGGTGGCACCAAGGCATGTGATTATAACCAATGCCGTAGGGAATCAAGACAAGCAAATCCTTGATGCTCATTGGCCAAATGGCCTAGCAAATCCATGGCTTCAACATCATCCAGAGACTCTGTCTCAAAAAATAAAAGTATATAGTGATTGAGGAAAGATATTGACCTCTGGCCTCCATATGTATGTGCACACATGTGCAGGGACACACATTCACATCAACAACTATATACACTACACAAACATACAAAATAAGTTAATTAAAATTTTTTTAAAGAATGATGACAAATTATGGTAAAGTGTCTTGTCATCACCACTTATAGAAAAGTAAATGCCAGGCAATATGAATGTACATACATGTACACACAAAAACACGTGTGCCCATATGTTATATCCTTTCACAAATATTCACCATATGCTACAGTGTGACAATGCTCATGAAGCCTGAAATAAGTTCCTCAAACTTGGCTTCACCATTTAAACATTTCGAAAAGAGTGAAATGTTGAGTCACATTGGTGGCAGTCTGCCCCTTACTCTGACTTGTGACCAGATCACAGGCAGGAACTTTTATGTCTGTTGTCTTAGAAGTACACTCACAGAGCAGCACCCATTTGCTTTATGACCTTCCTACTTTTTGTTTTAGCCTTTTTAGTTAGTTCTTTAAAAAATTTCCACAATATATTTTGATCATATTCACACTACCCCTGCTAATTCTATATTCGCCTCTGCTTCTTTGCACACCTTTGTGTCCTCTAGAAAAATAACAATAGCACAAAACCATCAAGTACAGGCTGTACTGCCTATGTACTCTTGATTGTATGGCCCGCCACTGAAGTGTGGTAGACCCACCAGCGCTATACCAGTAAAGAAGATGGGTCTTTCCCTTCTAGAAGCTATTAATTGCCAATGGCTGCTTAGCTAAAGGGTGGCAATGTTTGTCTATTTTTTCTCTGTGCTGAGATTTTTGTCTGACTTGATCTGGTGAAGTTCTTGTTCATGCTATCTCAACTGCTATGAATTCACATATGCAACTGCCTTGTCCTATTCAGGAAATCCTGCTTTCTGTACTCGTTCAGTGCCTCTGGCTCCTACCCTGTTTCTGCTTCCTCTTCTTCAATGATGCCAGAGTCTTGGGCAAAACGGTTGTTGTACAGGGGATACTCTTTAGAACTCAGCATTCCATTGTGGGGTGTGTGTGTGTGTGTGTGTGTGTGTGTGTGTGTGTGTGTGTGTGTGTGTGTGTCTGCCTGTCTGTCTTCCTGTTGCTACATCAATTTTTATTTTTTGTGTATCATATGTATAGTATGACATAATACAATATAGTTGGATCATATATATATGTCTGTTATTTTAGGCACTCTCACACTGTTAATCTTTTCAAGCCAAGGGGACCTACAGAAACCATGGAGTCCATCAGTGATGCACTTTACTCATCTTCTAGAAGACACTAAGTATTTGTCTTATAGAGACTTTGTACATTTGGGAGGAACTAATATTCACATCTCTAGTGTCAGTGTAAAGAGTTAATACTTCACTTGATGTACAAGTTAGATTTTGTTGACTGAGCCAAAGGCTAAGAAAATTCTCAGAGTGGGTGGGAAGTGGATCATGCAGGGTTCAATGGAAAAAGATCCTGAGATAAACATGGGGGGAGGAGACATAGTTGCCTTCCACATGGGTAGAATCCCTTAGAAAAACTTTGCAGGTAGAACTGGCTAGGAGGCTGATAGTTGGTCTTGACTGCTTTTGGAATCACTCAAGAGACACAATTCAGTGTGCTTGTGAGGTTGGGAAGACCCACACTGAATGTGGTAACCCCACTCTGGACTGAAGTATCAGACTGAATAAAAGAGGGGAGTCAATGTGGCAACCTTATTCTCTCACTGCTATGCCTTTTCTGCCATAATGAATAGATAAGAGATACCATGTTGTGTAGCAGGAGCTATTAGAAAAGACCATCCAGCTTGGCTCCTAGCTTAACAGCTATGTTCTCACACCAATGGCAGCTACCAGCAGGCCGCCTGGTCCCAGCTGAGTGTCCTCACTACGTTAACTAGCCCCTATTGCTACGAGTTGCTGTGCTGTTGTGCCCCGTCACTGTGCTTCCCGATCCAGTTCGCTTGTCCCTGGAGCTGCTAGTTCCTTCACAGCCATAACCACCTGGTTTTCTGCAGACTCACCTTCCAGTAACCCAGTTAAAGTTAACCAATGAATTTATATATCAGCAAATACTCAAATCACAAGATGCCCACAGAGATTGGACATGTTATACCATCTATCCTAGTCTTTTTATATCATCTCTGCTAAAGGCTGTTAGCCATGCTCATTAACGTCAGCTTCCATCTCCACTGCATTTCTCTCTCCCTCATATTTCTCCCTACTCTCCCTGTCTGTCACTCATAGCTCCCCCTCCTTTTTCCATGTCCAATCACCGTCCTCCCGCTGCAAAAAGATTGGACAGTGAATTTCTGCCACAATGTTGTGTTTTTATTCCTTTGGATCTGGGTTACCTACACACATTGATTATTTCCAGCTTTACTTATTTACTTTAAATTTCATATTTTTTCTATTTTTAAATTTTTTATTGAATATTTTATTTACATTTCAGATATTAACCCCTTACCCCATTTCCCCCCTGCTCAGGAACCCCCTCTACAATCCCCCTTCCTCCTGCTTCAATGAGGATGTGCCCCCACCCTCGAATTCCCCCACACTCAGCATCCAAGGTTCTCCTCTCCCACCTATGACCGAAATATCCCCTACATATAGAGCTAGAGCCATGGGTCCCTCCCTATGTGCTCCCAGGCTGGTGGTTTAGACCCTGGGAGCTCTGGTTGATTGGTATTGTTGCTCGCCTCATGGGGCGACAAATCCTTTCAGCTCTTTCAGTCTTCTAACTCCTCTATTGGGAACCCCTTGATCAGTTCATTGGTTAGCTGTGAGCATCTGCCTCTGAATATGTCAGACTCTGGCAGCCACTAATGAGACAGCTATATCAGGCTCCTGTCAGCATGCACTTCCTGACATCCACATCAGCATCTACCTTTGGTGACTGCACATGGAATGGATACCCAGGTGGGATGGTCTCCAGATGACCCCTCCTTCAGTTTCTCTTTCACATTTTGTCTCCATAATTGTTCCCTTGAGTATTTTCTTACTCCTTCTAAGAAGGACCAAAACACCAACACTTTGGTCTTCATTCATCATGAGCTTCATATGGTCTGTGAGTTGAATCTTGAGTATTTCAAGCTTCTGGGCTAATATCCAATTATCAGCGAGTGAATACCATGTGTGTTCTCTATCGGAGGTGGGATTGTTAAAGATCTTTTCCCAATCTGTTGGGTGCCATTTTGTCCTATTGACAGTGTCCTTTGTCTTACAGAAACTTAGCAATTTTATGAGGTCCCTTTTGTTGATCTTAGAGCATAAGCCATTAGTGTTCTGTTCAGAAACTTTTTCCCTGTGCCCAAGTATTCAAGGTTCTTCCCCACCTTCTCTTCTATTAGTTTCAATGTATGTGGTTTTATGTGAAGGTCCTTTATCTACTTGGACTTGAACTTTGTACAAGGAGATAAGAATGGATCGATTTACATTCTTCTACATGTTGTCCTCCAGTTAAATTAGCACCATTTGTTGAAAATGCTGTCATTTTTCCACTGGACAGTTTTAGCTCCTTTGTCAAAGATAAAGTGACCATAGGTGTGTGAGTTCATTTCTGAGTCTTCAATTCTATTCCATTGATCTTCCTGCCTGTCTCTGTGACAATATCATGCAGTTGTTATCTCTATTGCTCTGTAGTACAGCTTGAGGTCAGGGATGGGGATTCCTCCAGAAGTTCTTTTATTGTTGAGAATAGTTTTCACTATCCTGGGTTTTTTTGTCATTCCAAATGAATTTGGGAATTGCTCTTTCTAACTGTGTGAAGAATTGAGTTGGGATTTTAATGGGGATTACATTGAATCTGTAGATTGCTTTTGGCTAGATTGCTATTTTTACTAAATTAATCCTGCCAATGCAGGAACACGGGAGATCTTTCTATCTTCTGAGATCTTCTATTTTTTCCTTGAGAGACTTGAAGTTCTTGTAATACAGATCTTTTACTTGCTTGCTTAGATTCACTCCAAGGTATTTTATATTATTTGTGACTATTGTGAAGGGTGTCATTTCCCTAATTTCTTTCTCAGCCTGTTTATCATTTGAGTATAGGAAGGCTACTGATTTGTTTGAGTTGATTTGATATCCAGCCACTTTGCTGAAGTTTTTTTAATCAGGTTTAGGATTTCTCTGATGGAAGTTTTAGGGTCACTTAAGTATACTATCACATCATCTGCAAATAGTGAAATTTTGACTTCTTCCTTTCCTATTTGTATCCCTTTGAGTTCCTTTTGTTGTCTAATTGCTCTGGCTAGGACTTCCACTCCTATATTGAATAGATAGGGTAAGAGTGGGCAGCCTTGTCTAGTCCCTAATCTTAGTGGTATTGCTTCAAGTTTCTCTCCATTTAGTTTGGTGTTGGCTACTAGTTTGCTATATATTGCTCTTACTATGTTTAGATAGGGTCTTGAATTCCTGATTTTTCCAAGACTTTTACCATGAAGGGATGTTGAATTTTGTCAAATGCTTTCTCAGCATCTTATGAGGTGATTGTGGGGTTTCTTTCTTTGACTTTGTTTATATAGTAGATTACACTGATGGATTTCCTAATATTGAACCATAACTGTATTTCTGAGATAAAGCCTACTTGATCATGATGGATGATTGTTTTGTGTGTTCTTGGATTTGGTTTGTGAGAATTTTTTGAGTATTTTTGCATCGATATTCATAAGGGAGATTGGTCTAAAGTTTCCTTTCTTTGATGAGTCTTTGTGAAGTTTAGGTATGATCGTGATTGTAGCATCATAGGATGCATTGGGTCATATCCCTTCTATTTCTACTTTGTAGATAGCTTAAAGAGTATTAGTATTAGGTCTTTCTTTAAGGTCTGATAGAATTCTGCACTAAAACCATTTGGTCCTGGGCTTTTTTTTTTTTTTTTTTGTGGGGAGACTTTTTAATGATTGCTACTATTACTTTCGGGGTTATGGGATTGTTTAGATGGTTTATTTGTTCCTGATTTAACTTTGGTACATGGTATCTGTCTAGAAAATTGTCCATTTTATTCAGATTTTCCAGTTTTGTTGAATATAAGCTTTTGTAGTAGGATCTGATAATTTTTTGAATTTACTCAGTTTCTGTTGTTATGTCTCCATTTTCAGTTCTAATTTTATTACTTTGGATACTGTCTCTGTGCCCTCTGGTTAGTCTGGCTAAGGGTTTATCTATCTTGTTGATTTTCTCAAAGAACCAGCTCCTGTTTTTTTTTTTTTCTTTGTATAGTTCCTTTTCTTTCTATTTGGTTGATTTCAGCCCTGAGTTTGATTATTTCCTGCCATCTACTCCTCCTGGGTGTATTTGCTTCTTTTTGTTCTAGAGCTTTCAGGTGTGTTGTCAAGTTGCTAGTGTGTGCTCTCTCCAGTTTCTTTTTGTAGGCACTTAGAGCTATGAGGCTTCCTCTTAGCACTGCTTTCATTGTGTCCCATAAGTTTTGGGGTGATGAGCTTTCATTTTCATTAAGTTCTAAAAGCCTTTACTTTCTTTCTTTATATCTTCCTTGACCAAGTCATCATTGAATAGAGCATTGTTCAGTTTCCATGTGTATGTGGGCATTCCATTGTTTTTGTTATCATTGAAAACCAGCCTTAGTCCATGGTGATCTGACAGGATGCAAGGGATTATTTCAATATTTTTGTATCTGTTGAGGCCTATTTTGTGACCAATTATATGGTCTATTTTGGAGATATCATGATGTGCTGAGAAAAAGATATATTTTTTTGTTTTAGGACGAAATGTTCTATAGATATCTGTTAAATCGATTTGGTCCATAATTTCTGTTAGTTTCACTGCATCTCTGTTTAGTTTCCATTAGCATGATCTTTCCATTGCTGAGAGTGGGGTGTTGTAGTCTCCCACTATTATTGTGTGAGGTACCATGTGTGCTTTGAGTTTTAGTAAAGTTTCTTTTATGAATGTAGGTGCCCTTGCATTTAGAGCATAGAATGTTCAGAATTGAGACTTCATCTTGCTAGATTTTTCCTTTGATGAGTATGAAGTGTCCTTCCTTATCTTTTTTGACAACTTTTGGTTAAAAGTCGATTTTATTCGGAATAGAATGGCTATTCCAGTTTGTTTCTTGGGACCATTTGCTTGGAAAATTGTTTTCCAGCCCTTTACTCTGAGGTAGTGTCTGTCTTTGCCACTGAGGTGCGTTTCCTGTATGCAGCAAAATTCTGGGTCCTGTTAAGGTATCCAGTCTGTTAGTCTGCATCTATTTATTGGAGAATTGAGTCCATTGATGTTAAGATATATAAAAGAAAAGTGATTGTTGCTGGTTACTTTTATTAGTATAGGAGGAATCATATTTGTGTAGCTATCTTCTTTTGGGTTTGTTGGAAGATTACTTTCTTGTTTTTCCTAGGTTGTAGTTTCCCTACTTGTGTTGGAGTTTTCCCTTTAATATCCTTTGTAGGACTGGATTTGTTGAAAGATTTGTGTAAATTTGTCATGGAATATCTTAGTTTCTCCATCTATACTGATTGAGAGTTTTGCTGGGTATAGTAGTCTGGGCTGGCATTTTTGTTCTCTTAAGGTCTGTATGATATCAGTCCAGGATTTGCTGGCTTTTGTAGTCTCTGGTGAGAAGTCTGGTGTAATTCTTATAGGTCTGCCTTTACATGTTATTTGACCTTTTTCCCTTACTGCTTTTAATATTTTTCTTTGTTTTATGCATTTGATGTTTTGGTTAGTATGTGACGGAAGGAATTTCTTTTCTGGTCTAGACTATTTGGAGGACTGTAGGCTTCTTGTATGTTCATTGACATCTTTTTTTGTTTTTTTAGGTTAGGAAAATTTTACTCTATAATTTTGTTGAAGATATTTACTGGTCCTTTAAGTTGGGAATCTTAGCTTTCTTCTATACCTTTTATCCTTAGGTTTGGCCTTCTCATTGTGTCCTGGATTTCCTAGATGTTTGGGGTTAGGAGCTTTTTGCATTTTGCATTTTCTTTGACAGTTCTGTCAATGTTTTCCATGGTATCTTCTGCACTTGAGATTCTCTCTTCTATTTCTTGTATCCTGTTGGTGATGTTTGCATCTATGACTCCTGATTTCTTTCTTAGGTTTTTTGTCTCCAGGGTAGTCTCCCTTTGAGATTTCTTTATTGTTTCTACTTCCATTTTTAGATCCTGGCTGGTTTTGTTTAATGCCTTCACCTGTTTGGTTGTGTTTTCTTGCAATTCTTTAAGGGATTTTTGTGTTTCCTCTTTAAGGAATTCTACCTGTTTCCCTGTGTTCTCCTGTATTTCTTTAAGGGAGTTGTTTATGTCCTTCTTAAAGTCCTCTGTCATCATCATGAGAATTGATTTTAAATCTGAATCCTGCTTCTCCAGTGTCATGGGGTGTCCAGAACTTGCTATGATAAGAGAACTCGGTTCTGATGACAGGTAACTTTGGTTTCTGTTGCTTATGTTCTTACACTTGCCTTTCACCATCTGGTTAACTCTAGTGCTACCTGTGCTCACTGACTCTGACTGAAGATTGTCTTTCCAGTTATTTTGCTTGTGTCAGAACTCCTCAGAGTCCAGATGTCTCTGTGATTCTGTGATCCTGTGATCCTGAGCTCCTGGTTGGAAGAGCTCCTGGGACTCAGGCTTCCTCTGGGATCCTGAATCCTCCTGCTCTGAGTCCAGTGGTTCCTTTGCTTCTCCAAGTGCAGTGGTTCCTCTGCTGCTCTGAGTGCAGTGGTTCCTCAGCTGCTCTGGGTGCAGTGGTTCCACCAATGCTCTAAGATGTTTCAGAATATGGTGTCTTCACAGGAGCAAACCTGCTAGGTGTCTGCCCCAGCCAAAGGACCAAGCAAGGAGTGGAAGAGGAATGGTATTCTGGAGTGGTGGGATTTGGGTGGGTTGCAGCACTGGGGCTTAGGTTTGTGGGGGAGGGTTCTTACCTGCTGTTCTAGGAAGGTTCAGGATATGATGTCTTCACAGGAGCAGACCTGCTAGGTATGTGCCCCAGCCAAAAGGACCAAGCGAGGGACGTAAGGGGTCATATTTTTTCTTAACACCTGAATAATACTTCATTGTATAAATGTACATTTTATTACCCTCAGAAAGGCCAAAGTATTCTCCCTCTCTTCCTACTTTCCTCTCATTTTCTCTCTTTCTCTCTCTTTTCTCTATCTTTTCTATTTCTCTTTCTGTCACTCTCTTTCTCTCTCTATTTCTTTCTGTCTCTCTTTTTTTCTCTCTCCCTCCCTTCCTTCTTACCTCCCTCCCTCCCTCCCTCCCCCCTCTCTCTTTCTTATCCCTTTCCTTCCTTAAGTTACTTTTTTTCAGGTGTTTTGTCACAGCAGCATGAAAAGTAATTAATGTCAAGAACACAAAGTAATAGAAAGTATATAATTGTGTGTTTATGTATAAATTGGCCAGAGATCCAATCACAATTCTAGCTGTTAATTATCATAATTTATTTCTCACATTTTCAATCATCCAACAGATCAAAGTGAATAAGTGAACAGAAGAGTGTTTGTCCATGATGGGGAAGGATGTCCTTTCCACCCAACCCAGCTTCCCTTAGCATCAACAAGGCTGAAATTCTAAATCTTCACATCCAATGGAAAACATGAACCTTCAAAAACATGGTTCTTAGAACCACTGGATTTTCCTGGTCCTTGTTGTGCTCAGGTTATCATTTTCTTCCTGGGTCTGGGTTACCTTACACGCATTATTTCCAAAGAAATAATTCTCTCAAATAACTTGAGAACCACTGGGTCTCACTGCTCCTGCTTCAACTGTTGTGTAGTAACTACATAGTCCACATGAGTAAGCTCCTATACCAGAACTGCATCATTCTTCTACTTCCCACACTAGCTACAAATGGAGCACAGCACCTCACCACTTGGCAAAAACACAGTTTTCAACCCCAGATTGACAGTTTCACATATATACAAATTCTTGGACAGTTTGATGAAGAGGCTCTGTGTCAGATTTTTAAAATGCTATGTATCCACGTGGGTATAGAATTTGTCCATTATTTGATAAAGATGCACAGCATTATAAGAGACATCAGGAACATTCTATCCTTCAGAAGCAGTGAGATTCTGTGGTTCTAAGAACCAATGTTTTGAAGATTTATATTTTCCCTTGAGATGCAGAGCAGTACTTTGCTGTGGGATGTGATTTCAATAACAGCATTTAGTATCCTGCGTCCTAAAAGAATAAACGCCCTAGTGAAGCCCAAGATACTTAACTGTTTGCAATACTGAAGCAAACACGACATGAGAATGTGCCTCACTGGGTGAATTAGGACCCTGTTTTGTCTCTAATTTTTTTGACATCAGAGTGTATGAAAACCAAGACTTAAATGGTTTTTGGTTTTCTCTTGGGTATATTGCCACCCACAACCAATAGCCTAGTTCTAATGTCAATGACATTTTTACAAGCATGGATCTGAGGAGAGGGAGACAAGTTGCAAACTTTTATATTTGCATCTCTGGCTTCCTAGGAAACTACCAATTTGGCTCTTCCAATAAATCGAGATGCAGATGTCTGTAGTGACTTTGGCTGGAGGTATTGGATCTAGCAGGATGTGGGCCAGGTCTTTTGTAGTTCATAACTCTCCCTACCCAAGCATGCTGACAACAGGCAACTTCCATAAACTTCCATCTGAGAAGCCACCTCTACTAACCCCTGGCCAGCTATCCAATTCTGTATAAAGCATTCATTAGTCATCCTAAAATATGATGCAGGGCATGTCAGGTAGCCCCTAGAATTAGCCTCACTTTACTAATATGTCATCTTTTTCTATTGAGAATAGCTTTTCATGGCTCCTTCTCATAGGCAGAAGCATTTGGCTGGAGGTGGCCTGATAGTCTAAGACCCAAACAACATTTTTTCCAGAGCTAGAAAAGCAGGGTCTACAGCAGTAACTCTAGGTCTCCCTTAGGAGATCCAGCCAGGCTCATCCTTTAAAAGCCTCTGCCTGGCTTTCTCCTCTCTAAAGTGCTTTCTGTCTCTGAACTTCCTTCTAAATCAAAGCAACAGATTTATCCTGAAACTCAACTCAGCTCTTTTTGAGCCAGAATGGTAATTCTCTTGGCATTTGTATCTTCAGATTTTTATCTCCAATCATTAAATGGGAGCTTGGTGTCTTCTTAGGGAATGTCTGGTTTGAAAGAAAGATTTTGAAATGAATACTCTTACACCTAAAATCACATCAAGACTCCTACATGCCTGGATCTGAAGGAGATATTGGTGCTGGGGTGGTGCTCTCCTACCTGGCCTCAGCCAGCCCTATTGCCAGTCCCTGCTTTCCCACTTTCTGTCAGGGACTCTACAGGTGATGAAAACAAACAAACAAAAATAAACACTGGGCCAATGCCTAGAGCCCTTGACTTTTATCCCATATCATCAAGCTGGAACAGGCCTTGCAGATAATCCAGGCTGAAAGAAAAGGCATGGAGGATAAGAGCAAATGCATCTATAGAAGAATTCCTGAAGGGTTGGCTGGTTCCAGCAAAGCCTATTCAAACAATATGAATGGTCCCAGTCTTTGTGCCTAATTGTGAATCAGGTAAAATGGCAAATGGCAGACATATACTATTCCAGTAAAGTCAAGATGAAACTTGCTTTGATTTCTAGAGACTTAAAATGAAATAAAACAGTCAGAAAATGACTTGTCTATGTGAAAGCCATCCAGACTATAGCTATTTTGGTTACCTTTGGAGTGTTTATGCCAAATTATCATAAAGCATAAACATGGCTCTGTACATCATGGTGTGTGTCAGATTAACTCTTCTGATTACAGCAGGAATCCTGGAAATGGAGGACCATCTAGTCTTCATAAATGAGTTTCTTCTGTGGCATTACTTATTCAGGCTACATTGGTTAATATATCTGTCTTAAAATAAACAACAACAAAAAATAAAATAAAATAAAATAAAATAAAATAAAATAAAATAAAATAAAATAAAATAAAATGAGAAACAACAACAGTGGGCCTGACAGAGGGCTTACGTAGGCAAGGGACACTGTGGCTAATCAGTATTGAACACAGGCCACTGCACTTCTCTGCTCACTTCACTTTCCAGTGCCCAGAAGAGTCACACACTGCAGGTTCTTTTCAAGTATATCATAATACAGTAACTAATAAACAATGAAAACAAACGTTTCAGAACTCTCTGAAAGACTTTGCTGTGACACTCCTGGACACACAATGATGATAAAGAAACCATAGAAATGGCTTCCTATTAGTCACCTGAAATGACACCATAGCTACAGCACAGTTTGTAGAATTTGCTCACAGTTATTTTTCTCTTTCAGCTTCTATTTTTTTCTCTTCAAAAATATGAAGCTTTAAATATTTTTGAATATTCAAAGTATGTTTAAAGAAGTTATATTTGTATTTTTCTTCACTTTATTGCTTTTTCCTTTTAAAACAAGTTCTTGCCATGTGGTATAGACTGGCTTTAAACTTACTATGTAATAGTGACTGGCTTCAAATTCTGCATTCCGTTGTCTCCATCTTCCAAATGCTAGGATTACAGTTGTGCACCATCATGCCTGACAAGATTAAAAACTTTCATGAAACAATGACATAAAGGCCAGTGCTACAGAAATTGTACACTTTCTAGAGCCAAGCAAGTTCAAGTTGGCTAATCAGGGTTTGCAGGTGGCCTAGGCTACTTAGAAAGCTCCTGTGTCAAACAGCAAAAACAGAAACAAAAACAAAAATCAAGCTAAAAATTAAAAATTAAACCAAAAAAATTAAACCACACATTTCTTCTCATACCATTTTTCTTTTCCTTTTCTTTTGTGAGCTAGATGTGACTGGGCCTATGTTTGAGCTGCTCAAGTTAGCTGTCCCCTGCAATGGGAATGACATACCACTCACAATAAGAATGACTTTTCTCAGAGGAATGTGGTTTGAATGGGTATAAGGAAGGAAATATGAAGTTGTGGTGAAGGACCCCTTAAACTGTTGTGTGAGCAGAAGGAGACGGGTATTCTTCAGGACACAACATTGGGAAAACTAGTGATCCCAAGGTGTTTCAGACAGCCACTTCTAGGATGCTGTTACTGCAGTCCAGGGTGCCATGCTTTTGAGAGCAGGGCCATGAATTATGTAGGCACAGTGGTCCTCAGCTGCCTTGGGTATATATCTCTATCTATATATACGGACCAGGTGTCTTGGCAGCAACTATATATTGCCAACTCTGAAGTGCACAGAGTACATGAGCTATTGGGGTGTGGCCTACTCTATCAGATTACATGGATAGGCCCAGAGCTGCAGCAGACCAGACAACCTTTGAGACAGCAACAGAAAGTGAAGAAGCCAAGAGAGTGGGGTCCCTCCAGGTTCCTGGAAATGTCACCAGAGAACATTCACAGCCTGACATACTTCTCACCCAGGGAGCTGCTGTGGGAGCTGCTCTAAGAACCAGAAGATGAGACAAGAGTCAAAAGTCATTCTCAAGATAAATTTCACATACTTTGCTGGGTTGTGGACTTGATTGGAACCTGTACCTAATTGTACCTTCTTATTCCTCTCTTTGAAAACAGAGCATCTAAGCTATGCCTACTTTGTCACTGTAATTTGGATACACGTAACTGTTTGATTTTACAGGTTCATGGGTTGAGGAAAGTGGATTTCACTGGTGCCCTTATCTGAGATGGTGAGATCTAGTCTTAAACATTAAAGATGCTGCAGCTAAGACTTCACGAGTCTATTGATTTGGAATGAAAACATTTTGTATATAAGAAGGACATGAATTTCGGAAACCTAGAATTGAATGATAAGCATGAATGAATATCTTACAAAAGATAATGTTGAAAATCCACAAAGTGGTGCTGTTGAGAAATGAGGCCCTTGGGGGGATACAAGTCCTTTGAAGGGAGAATTCAGAGAGATAGAGAATGAATGAGAAAAAGAGAGAGACAGAGAAAGAGAGAGAGGAGGGGAGGGGGAGAGAGTTTCCCGTGCTCTTTTGTGTACTTTTCTGCCATCTGAGAACAAGGCATTGCTCTATTCTTCCCTCCTACTCATTCTGTCACAGGAGATGAAGGGATAGAGACCAGATTCAAAACAGAAAGTAGCCATCTCTAAACCCCAGCACTAGTCTCTTGGCCCTGTACTTCTTAGTCTCCTGCGTTGTGAGAAATGAAACCCTATCCTTCACGGATTACCTTGCCACAGATATTTCGTTATAGAAGCACAATAGACTAAGACTGTCTCAGAGCTTCTACTTCAAAGGAGCTAAACAAGGAAAGGAAGCAATCATGGTTTCTAAACCTCCTTACAGCATAGCAAATGAAAGTCTGGAAACAACCTTTAACTTGCCTGGCCTCCATTTTCTAGCCACCATTCACTACAGAACATGCCCAGGACAAGGTAATATGACATCCAGAGCTAGCTGACTCTTGCTTTGTGAATGTATGCTGAGCACACAATTGCACCTCTCCAGATCTCAGTAACTACCTTAAGAAATAATGCTTCTGGGAAGCAATTAAAGATGTCCAAAGTTATCTGGGGTGTCCCATCCAACAAAGCTAGTGGTCTTAAAGAGAGAAACCCTCAAAAAGAAAGTTGCCATGAAGAGTCAGGAAGGTCCTTCACCAGACTCCAGATCTGCAATCATCCTGATCTTTGAAGGTTATCTTAGTGTCCAAAACTAGAACTGAATTTCTTTTGTTATAACAGCCTGTAATAAGACAGTGAAAAGTAAATGTGAACTGAAAACCCAGCTGCCACCTCCAAGTAAGTACTCAGAAAAATCAACTTCTCCCCTATGCAACACCTTGATCAGTATTTGACTTTCCGTTCATCAGTCACAATCATGGAGGGACTCAGGGCCACTGTTCTATGTGAAAGCTATACTTGCATGTATGGCAATGAAGGTTCCCTGTAGATCCTGATAACAGGGATTCTCTTGAAATCATGGAAGTGAATGTTTGCTCTGGATACTGATGATGGGGAATCCCTTGAAGTGTAAGTCCTCTTCTCCCATCCAAGTCCCATTCTTTTTTTCTGGTTTTCTTTGAGGTTTTGATATAGTAAATGATAAAAAAAAGAAAAAAAGGAGGCTCTAGCTCTGTCAAACCACAAATCTTTGCATCTTTCCTTAGACTGAAAAAGCAAGGAACATGCCCAATATCCAAAGTTGCTTTGATGAGAACACTCAAAACAAAGAAATTTTAAAAAAAAAAAAGAAAGAAAGAAAGAAAGAAAAGAAAAGAATGGTGAAGAAGAGTCTTATGGACAGGAAGAACAAGAGATTAGAAAAATAGAAAGGAAAACAACAACAAAAAGAATCCTTAATAATTAGAAAGTCTAAAACCAAAATTAGATACATGTGGGAAGGAGCAAAAAATAAAAACACAAAAATATGTTTTAAATGAAATTAAATGCTAATGAAAGTAGAAGAGAAATAAAATGAAACATGAGTAAGGAGAAAACCAATGAAAATACCATCTAATAATATAAAAAATGTCTAAGTGCAATTGGTTGACTGTATATAGGAAATCACAAATAACATAAAACCTACAAAAACTGAACAGATAAAAGTCCCATGGTGAGTATAGTACACACTGGAAACCATTGAAAAGCAAACACTGGGATGAAATACAGACTTCCAGTGCTAGGTGCAGATGTGGGGAAAGCTCAGGTGAACTTGGGAGATGTCAGGTGCCCTGAGATTCACACTGTTCACAGTTTGTGGTGATCAAGTGTCTGACGACCATCAGCAGCACCTTTAGTTTACTAGTTCTCCCTCTTTATGGAATAACACTTAAGTCTGTAGTTTGTGGGCTGGGCAGTTGTCTTGTATTCCTAAGAATCTTTAGATTGTATGACCTGGGAATGGTTTCAGATGTCAATATGTAGGTAATATCAACCAAAAACTAAAAAGCAATGTCCAAAGTAGTCAGAGAAACAGTATATCACTTATAGATAAGTAACAGTCAGGCCAGAAAGAAATTATTTAATTTTTTAACTGCTAAGTGAGAATTGTCAATCGTGAACCCTTAATCTGGAAAAATTATTCCTTGAGAAATGAAGTAGAAATAATAAATTATCAATATTTTATAAGACTGACTGAATGAAGGTCTCCAAGCAGAAAGGAAATTACAACAAAAGGTTGGGCATTTAAGGCAAGATAGTGAATAAAAAATAGAAATAAGAATAGCAGGCTATCATTTGATAAGGTGCTTTAATTAAATTTTATGGTTAAACAAATTTACAACACTGTTTAATGAGGTGTTCAATGTACATGGAAGAAAGAGATAAGAAGGTTATACTTAAAGCTCAAGAGGCAAAAGAACCAAATGAAATAAGATTGCTAGTTTTTCAAAGGAGGAAACCACAGTGCCAGTGAATTCTATGGGTACATAGTTTTATTTGTACATAAAACAACAGAAAAGAGAACTATACATAGTGATATAATCAAAGATGTTATAAAGAAATCAAATGAAACTCTATGTTTAAGTTACATAAAGAAAATGAAGGATTAAAATAATGAAACCAGACTTTTAAAAAAAGACAAAAAAAAAAAAAACCCTGAACAATGGTAGTGCATATCTTTAATTCCCACACTAAGAAAGCAGAGGCAGACAGATCTCTGTGAGTAGGAGACCAGCCTGGGCAACAGAGCAATTTTCAGGACAGCCTGGGCTACAAAGGAAAACTCTGTCTCAAAACCAAAACAAAACAAAACAAAAACAAACACAAAAACAAGTAGAATAAATAAATAAATAAATAAATAAATAAATGTTTAGTCCTAAGCCTTACCACAACAAAAGCTACATACATGTAAATGGCCTAATATTTCAAGAAAATGTTAGAGACTGAAACTGAACACGATGTTAATAGATGTCTACAACAAATTTACTTGAAAAGAAAAATAAATTATAGTTGAAGACCTCAGTATTTTATGCTTAGAAGTTGATAGAATTGCTAGACAGAAACTTTAACAATGGTATAAAGGAACTTTGTCATTCCATTATCCAACAAAGGCCATTTGATATTTATAGAAAACTATTCAATACCAATAAAATGCACATTTCAGTAGAGTGTTCATATATCATTCATTATGAATACTGGGTTTTCAAACTAATTAAATCATACATTGTATTCTTTGGCAATGAAAGCATCAAATTAGAAACAAAGAACCAAAGTATTAAAGGAAAATTTCCAAACACTTTGAAATTAAATACCAAGCATTTATGTGATCTGAGGTCTACGCTACGGGAGCAGTGGAGCTTATTACAGAAAAAGAAGGGCAGAAGGAAAAAGAAAGGGGAAAGAAAGAATAAGGAGATTGATAAATGACTTATCAAGGAAGATATTCATAGGTGAATTTTCAAAATTTCTACAGCTGAATGAAAAAAAATATAACAAATGCAGTAACAAGTAAATAATCAAAGGCTCTCAGATTAAAACTAAATTTCAATCTCATGAAAATGAAAATGTGAATCAAAAAAAGCCAGAATTCATTTTTAAAGTGAAGTTTGACCTGAGACAATGCTGCTAGTTGGTGGGGCTCCCAATGTGTGGGCCATGACTTCGGTCACTTTGGGAGTTAACCGGGACTCAGTTCTCCAGCCTGGATCCTTACGGTTATCAAAAAATGCAAATCGTTTAGCGATGTTTGCTTAAGGCATCATTCCATTTTGCCAGGTAGGCCTTTCCAATGAGTGGATCTCAAGTACCTGGTTTCCCTTAGAAAAAGAAGCCATTACTGTGGAGACCTGGATAGGTCATCCAAGACATTATCACAGTTG
Source organism: Rhabdomys pumilio (assembly GCA_030674055.1). NCBI lineage: Eukaryota > Metazoa > Chordata > Mammalia > Rodentia > Muridae > Rhabdomys > Rhabdomys pumilio. Next base: position 852,665 of record JANHMN010000011.1, read on the forward strand.
CATATGTCACATGTGAGACACTAAGTCTAGTTCACACTCCAGAGAAAGAAACTTCCAAAGACCATTAAAGGAGGAGGTGCAGATGATAGAGCTACCTTGGAGTCTGGCAACTACATCTAAACTTTTTTTATTTTAAATGATCAAAAGTTTTCAGAAAGTTACAAAGATAGTACAGAGATAGTTGTAACCCTTAGCTAGTTCTATCTGTTGTGTTAGAATTGGACAGATTGGACAGACCACACCAGGCCAATACAATTCCATGTGGGTTTTATTGTGGGAGAACAGGGTAAAGGTGATGACTAAGATGAAAGGGGAACAGAGAGAGTGAGGGGTCACAGGAGTCTGACATAGTCACTCACAGGAAAAGGTAGGAAGTGAGCCAAGTGGATTCTGGGAATGGTATGGCAGTTGCCATGGCAACAGGTGTGCAGGTCTCTGTCACCTATGTGTGATGTCCCTGGGTTCAAAGACAATCTGTCACACAGGTTCCTAATACCAACAATACCCATTACCACATTTCACATAATTTTAATACAAACTTAAAGCCATAAAATTAGTATTGGTGTAATTCATACCCAAGCTTTGTTCTATTTCATTTAATACAGAGATTTGTGTATCCCTACCCTCAATCAAGTGTTACAACTTTTCTGTCACCACAAAGATCTTTTTGATTGCTACTACTTTATAAATAGGCCTGCCCTCTTCCCACCAGTTGTAATGCAGTGACCACTGATTTATTTCTTATCTTTATATTTTGTCATTTGAAAATGTAATATAACTGGAATTATAGAGCATCTGAACCTTCACTGTCACTCAGCCTATTTCTCTGGAGAACGGTGAAGAACACTGTATTTCATTAGTTCACCAGTTTGTGTTGGTGAGTTGTGTTTCATACTATGAACAAACCATAGTTCACTTCAACATCAGCTAAGCAGTTATAGTTTGGCGGAAATTACAGGTGAGACACTACCAAGGGTAATGTTTCAATAATTAGTGTTAATATGTTTTCCTGGGTTTGTGCCATAGTTAATCCACAAAGGCACAATCCACAAAACTATAACCCAGAATTTGAAGGCTACAAAAGTAAAGTCTTTACTCTAAAACTTACAAAGATTAAAACCTTGAAAAATATAATTACAAAAAGTTTAAATTGTTTGAAAAACAAGTACAAGTCTTGGTACTCAAGAGGTGGCTCAGATGTTTAAGGCACTTGCTACTCTGGCAGGTGACCCAGGTTCAATTCCCAGCGACCTCATCAAAAAGCTCACAACAGTCTGTACCTTCAGTTCCAGAAGATCTGTTATTCTTTCCAGACCTCCATAGACACCAAGAACACATATGGTGTTTATACATATATGTACACACTCAGAAATAGGCATAATTGTTTTATCTTTTTATTGTAGCTTAATTACATTCCTCCATTCCCTTTGCCCCTTCAAATCCTCCTATGTCTCTCCTTGCTCTCCTTCAAATATATGAACTTTCTTACCATTGGTTGATATTGTATGCATATATGTATTTGTATATAAACATACATTCTGAAACATATCCTGTTCAGTCCATATAATGTTGCTTGCATTTATGTTTTAAAAGGTGGACTACCAAAGGTTGTCCTCTGCCCTGGGAAGGCCTAGCTCTCCTGCTCCCGGCTTCATTCAGTTGCTGGTAGTTGCTGGTAATTATTCATGTAGAGTTGAAGATCATGGTCTTTGCCCTGTGCAGCTTGGCATGTTCATTTATGTCTTCCTTGTTCAGCTCACATTTAATCAGTCTTATTTATAGAAATTGCTTCTGACATTATTAGATGATACAGTTTCATAGCAAAATATGATACTCTGACTCTCACAGTCTTTCTGTGTATATATATTTTTTGTTTTAATTTTTTTTTTACTTATTCACTTTAAATCCCAGTTACTGTCCTCTTCTGGGTTATACACACACACACACACACACACACACACACACACACACACACACACACAATCCTTTTCCCCATCCCCCTCTTTTTCTTCTCTGAACTTGTGGGCCGGCTATCCCTCTACCCTGGTACTTCAAGTCTCTGAGAGGCTAGGTGCTACCTCACACAATGAGGCCAGACAAGACAGCCCAGGTAGAGCAAGATATCCTACATACAGGCAACAGCTTTTGTGATAGCCCCCATTCCAGTTGTTTGGGACCCACATGAAGACCAAGCTACATATCTGCTACATATATGCAGGAAGGCCTAGGTCCAGCCTGAGTATGTTCTTTGGTTGGTGGTTTAGCCTCTGAGAGCCCCAAGGGTTCAGATTAGTTGACTCTGCTGGTCTACCTGTGGAGTTTCTATCCCTTTTTGGACTGCAATTTTTCCCTAAGAGTCCTCAGGATCCATCCACTGTTTAGCTGTTGGAGTCTGTATCTTTCTGAGCCAACTTCTAGGTGGAGCTTCTCAAAGATCAACATGCTCCTATCTGCAAGCATAACAGAGTATCATTAATAGTGTTAGGGATTGATGCTTGCCCAAGGGATGAGTCTAAAGTTGGGCCAGTTATTGGTTAGTCATTCCCTCAGTCTCTGCTCCCTTCCCCATGCCTGCATTACTTGTAGACAGGATAAATTTTGGGTTAAAACTTTGTGGGTGGATTAGTGTCTTTATAACTCCACTGGCGTTCCTGCCCAGCAATATGAGATAGTCTCTTCAGGTTCCATATCCCTAATGTAGTGAGTATGGAGAGTTGGGGGGGGGCTGCTTCTAGAAACTTAGCGGAAACTTGACATTGAACCAGGAAAAAAGAAATAAACTCAAGGAGGGAATCTGCCTTTGGGCTAGAACTCAGAAAATAGGCACAGATTGAGAACATTTACTTTTGAGTCAGAGCAGGCTCCGCTGAGACCATCCTTTTGTCTTGGTCATCCTGATTAGTCCCTGGAAAGTTGTTTACAGGATTTTGTTTATTGTCTTGCTTGTTCCTTACCTAGAACTGACCTTAAGTACATGACCTGCATATACTTTAAGTGGTATAAAAGCAGACTGAAGAAACATAAACCCACTTCAGCCTCAGAACTGACTGGGGTAATGCTACAGTATTATCTAATTGACTTTTTTCTTTTTTTTCTTCTTCTTTTTTTTTTTAATCCTTACTCCTGCCCTGAAGAACCTGTTGACTGACTGAGCTGACTTGGTCAAGTGAGTTACAGCTGAGGTCACATTGATTCTTGAGTACCTCACTTATCCCAGGTCTCTGTCTTGTCCTGGAGATGTCCCTCCTCATCATGCCTGTCAGTTGCAGATTTCCTTCATTTTTATGGCCAACTAGCCAATCACTCCCCCACACATTTACCCCTCCCTGCCAGTTTCCTCCCTCCATCTGCCTCTTATGACTATTTTATTCCCCCTTCTAAGTGACATTCAAGCTTCCTCACATGAGCCTTCGTTCTTGTTTAGCTTCTTTGACTCTGTAGAGTGTAGCATGGTACCTGCATTTTATGGCTAATAGCCACTTATAAGTAAGTACATATTGTGCCTGTCCTTTTGGGACTGGGTTACCTTACTCATGATATTTTCAAATTCCAGCCATTTGCCTGTGAACTTCATAATGTCTTTGTTTTTACAGCTGACTAATACTCCATTGTGTAGATGTACCACATTTTCTTTATCCATTCTTCAGTAGAGGGATATCTAAGTTGTTTCCAGTTCCTCAGTATTACCAATAAAGCTGTTGTGGACAGAGTTGAGCAAGAATCTTTGTGGGATGGTGGGGCATCTTTTGGGTGTATCTCCAGGAGTAGGATACCTGAGTCTTGAGGGATAACTATTCTCAGTTTTCTGAGAAACTACCAAATTGATTTCCAAAGTAGTTGCACAAGTTTGCACTCCCACCAATAAACAAGTGTTCCCAGTGCTATCCTCATCAGCATGTGCTATTTCTTGAGGTTTTTATCTTAGCCATTCTGATGGATGTAAGATAAAACCTCAGAGATGTTTTGATTTACATTTTCCTGATAACTAAGGACTTTGAAAAAATTTTAAGTGCTTCTTGGCCATTTGAGATTCCTTTGTTGAAAATTCTCTGTTTAGTTCTGTACCCTGTTTTTAAATTGGGTTATTTAGATTATTGAAGTGTAACTTCTTGAGTTTTTTGTAAATTTTGGATATTAGCCCTCTGACAGATGTAGGGTTTGTGAAGATTCTTTCCCAACCTGTGGGCTGCCAATTTGTTCTATGGACCATGGTCTTTGCCTTACAAAAGATTTGCAGTTTCATGAAGTCTCATTTTTTAATTGTTAGGCCTAGAACCAGAGCCATTGGTGTTCTCTTTAGAAACTTCCTACCTTTACCAATGTGTCCCTTGTTCTCTTCTATAAGATGTGACAATTGTGATTTTTTTTTCAGTTTTTATATATGGTGGATTACATTAATGGATTTTCATATATTGAACCATCCCTTCATGCATGGTAAGATTTCTACTTGATTTTAATAAATGATGTCTTTGATGTGTTCCTGAATTCAGTTTGTAGCTAATTTGAATATTTTTATACCAATGTTCATGAGAGAAATCATTCTGTTTGTTGAGTCATTATGTGGTTATGTATCATGGTGACTTTGTCCACATAGAATGAGTTTGTTGGTATTCCTTAAGTTTCTATTTTGTGGAGTAGTTTGAAGAGTATTGGACTTAACTCTTCTTTGAAAGTCTTGTAGAATTCTGTACTAAAACCATGGGCTTTTTGGTTGACTTTTAATGACTGCTTCTATATATCTTTAGAAGTTTAGGGACTGTTTAAATAGCTTGCCTCATACTAATTTAACCTGTAAGTGGTATGTATCTAGAAAATCATTCATTGTGTTAAGATTTTGTAATTTAGTGGAGTACAGGTTTTTGAAGTAAGACCTAATGATTCTTTGAATTTCTTCAGTGCAGTTGTTTTGTCTCCCTTTTCATTACTCTGTCTTTTGGTTAGGTTGGCTAAAAGTTTGTGTATCTTGTTGATTTTCTCAAAACAAATAAAAACAGCTGTTGTCATTGTCATTGATTGTCAATGATTGTTGTCATTGTAACTGATTGATTTTAGCTCTGATTTTGATTATTTTCTGTCTCCTACTCTTTGGTATGCTTGCTTTTTTTCTAGAGATTTTAGGTATACTTTTAAATTGCTGATATGAGAACTTTCTAATTTCTTTATGGGGGCACTCAGTGCTCTAAAGGTTCCTCTTAGCACTGCTTTCATTGTGTCCCATAAATTTGAAAATATTGTGCCTTCATTTTCATTAAATTCTAGGAAGTCTTTAATTTCTTTATTTCTTCACTGATCCAGAGATCATTGAGTAGAACATTATTCAATTTCTATGAGTATATAGGCTTTCCTGTGTTTCTGTTGTTGTTGAAGTCCAGCTTTAATCCATGGGGGTTTGATGAAATACGAGGCTTTATTTCAATTTTCTTGTATCTAGTGAGCCTTGCTTTGTAATTACATAGTCAATTTTGGAGAAGGATCCATGAGACGCTGCAACAAAGGTATATTCTTTTGTGATTGGTGAAATATTCTATAGATGTCTGTTAGGTCCATTTGATTCATAATGTCTATTCATTTCATTGTTTTCCTCTGGGTTTTTTTGGGGGGGGTCTGAATGTCCTGTCAGTGAGAGTGGGGTGTTAAAGTTTTCCATTATTAATGTGTGGGTTCAATGTGTAATTTAAGCCTTAGGAATGTTTCTTTTATGAATGCCTTTTTGTTTGAAGCATAGATGTTCAGAATTGAGATAGATTTTTCCTTTGATGGGTATGAAGTGTTTTTCCCTGTCTCTTTTGATTAATTTTGTTGAAATTCTGTTATATTGTATATTATAATGGCTACTCTGCTTGATTCTTGCATCCATTTCCTTGGAAAACTTTGTTACAACCCTTTACTCTAGGTCATGTCTATCTTTATTGCTAAGGTGTGCTTCTCGTATGTAGTAGAATGATGGATCCTGCTTTTACATCCATTCTGTTAGCCCATGTCTTTTTCTTGGTAAACTGAGACCACTAATGTTAAGAGATATATTAATGAACAGTGATTGTTATTTCCTATTATTTTGATGACGGTGGTATGGTGGTGGTAGTGTGTGTGTGTGTGTGTGTGTGTGTGTGTGTGTGTGTGTGTATGCGTGCGCTGTCCTTGGTTTTGCTGGAATGGAATTACTTATTTCCTGTGTTTTCTTAGATTTAGTTATCTTTCTTGGGTTGGAGTTTTTCTTCTAGTATTTTTGTAGTGTAGATTTATGGATAGATACTGTTTCAATTTGTATTTTCCTTAAAATATCTTGTTTTCTTCATCTATGGTGATTGAGAGCTTTGCTAGGTGTAGTAGTCTATGTTGGTGTGTGTGTGTGTGTGTGTGTGTGTGTGTGTGTGTGTGTTTTGAGGTTGCAAGATATCTGAAAAGGCCCTTTTAGAATCCTTTGAAAAGTCTGGTGTAATTCTGGTATGTATGTGCCTTTGGATGTTACCTGGCCTCTTCTCCTTGCTGTTCTTAATATTCTTTCTTTGTTTTGTAGATTTTGTATTTTGATTATTATGTGATGGGTGAATTCTCTTTTCTGCTCTAGTCTTATTTGTATTCTGCAAGCTTCTTGTATGTTTAGGCATCTCTTTCTTTAAGTTACAAAAGTTTTTGTCTATAATTTTGTTGAGAATATTTTCTGGGCCTTGGAGCTGTGACTCTTGACTTTCTTCTATTCCTATTATTCTTATGTAAATCTTTACACAGTATCCTAGATTTCCTGGATGTTTTGTGTCAGAAATTTTTTAGCTTTAACATTTTCTTTCACTGATGTATCAATTTCTTCTATTGTGTTTTCTATGCCGAGATTCTCGTCGATCTCCTATATTCTGTTGTTGATACTTACATCTGTTGTTCCTGTACTCTTCCCTAGGTTCTCCATCTCCAGGATTTCCTCAGTGTGTATTATTGCTTTTATTTCCCCTTTCAGGTCTTGCACTGTTTTATTTATTCCCGTCACCTGTTTAATTGTATTTTCCTTTATATCTTTAAGGGATTTACTTGACCTCTGTCTGTTTGATTGTATTTTCCTGTATTTCTTAAGGGATTTATTTATTTCATCTTTAAAGGCCTCTGTCATTGTTATAATATTGAATTTAAGGTCATTTTCTTGTGTTTCAGTTGTGTTGGGATATCCAGGGTTCAAGATGTGGGGTAGCTGTGCTCTGGAGGTGTCATATTTCCCAGGCTTTTGTTGAATGTGTTCTTTTTGAGGGCCTCAGCAATCTGGATGACTTTGATCCCTGCATGTTCTTGCTGTGGTAGGTATTGAGAGGGGGTTAACCTCAATGGTTCTGGTGTGGCAGGTATGATGGGTATCCCCAGGCTGTATGGTTCTGAACCTGCAGGTCTATATGTTTCAGGAACTCAGGTCCAATATAAGGGGGTGGAGAGGTGGTCGAGAATGAAGGCCCCCTGGGCTAGCAGGCTGTTAAGAGCAGTTTGTTTTGGCCCAGAAGACTTAAAGAGCAGGGAAGATGAGTCGGGGAAGGGAAACTTACTTGTATGGTTCAGGAGTCTGATAATGGTGCAGGAGAGGTGGCAAGAAAGTGGAGATCTCCCTGGGTTAATAGGCTGCTCAGGGCAGCTTTTCTTGGCTCAGGGGGCTCTGAGAGCAGGAAAGATGGGTGGAGGAAGGGAAGCTTACTGGTATCATTAAGAAGTCTGATGTGGGTGCAGGAGAGGTGGTGGGAAAATGAAAGTCCTCCTGAGATAGCAGGCTACTCAGTGCAAACTTAGCTTGAACCAAAGCACTTACAATCATATATTTTTCACAACAACTTTAATAAGAGATCAACCTCCCCTCTAGCCCACTACCCACCACAGTGGAAAAGAAAACTTAATAGGAAATGGGGATTGTAGACCTGTTTAGAAATAGTTCTTTGGAGCTATTCCAATACTGGTTGTCAGCATTCCAGTCCATTCAGCATCATCAGTCATGAATCAGCAATGGCAGTTCGATTCAGAAACTGCAAGGCTCTGCAAATTGGCCTGAGTCCACAGTAATGGCAAGAACCTCATGATAAGTACTTTGGCAAGTTTTTCTCTACCAAGTGACCATGAGAAAAGCTCAGCAAAGCAATGTAAGGTGAACCAATCCATACAGGTAGTCATTAAAGAATAAAGAGATGAAGCCAAGCAAACTAATGCTGGAACTCTCACTATCTGTGGGGTCATATTTATATTCCTTCTAAACATCATATGTCCTTTCATATGTCTGCTTTAGCAAAGCATCCTTTCACCAGTGTGTCCTGGCAAAATATCATTTGACATAACTGACTTTCCAAAGAAATCAGAGTTTCCTCTTCTTTCTGTTCCTCTTTTACAATGTTTTTTGAAACTTTAAATATGGGAGTGTTTTGTATATGCATTAATTGGAACTGGGTTCCACAACTCTGATATTTTTATTGGTTGTGGTGTTTGTTTGTTTGTTTGTTTGTTTTTGTAGTGGTCTTTATGTGTTGCAAAAAGAAGTTTCTTTGATGAGGGGTGAAGACTACACTTATCTCTGGGTATAAAAAATGTTTATAGTCTCCACCTGGTTCTTCCTGCCGAGGCAGACTTGTAGCTGGCCTGCTCCTGTAAAGACAGCATATCCTGACCCATCCTAGAAGATCGACTGCACTCAGAGCAGTTGGTAATAAAGAGATTCCTGATCTCTTTCCTAGGCTTTCTCTCTCCAGCATACTTTCCATTTGTGATTTCTTTATTGTTTCTACTTCCATTTTTAAATCCTGGATGGCTTTGTTCAATTTCTTCACCTGTTTTTGGTTATGTTTTCTTGTAATTCTTTCAGGGATTTTTGTGTTTCCACTTTAAGAGCTTCTACCTATTTAGCTGTGTTCTCCTGTATTTCTTTAATGGAGTTATTTATGTCCTTCTTAAAGTCCTCTATCATCATCATGAGAAGTGACTTTAAATTATAATCTTGTTTTTCCAGTGTGATGGGGTATCCAGGACTTGCTATGGTGGGAGAACTGAGTTCTGATTATGCCAAGTAACCTTGACTATATTGCCTATGTTCTTGTATATTCTTGCCTTTGGCTATCTTGTTCTCTCTTGTGCTACGTTCATTCACTGTCTCTGACTGAAGCCCGTTTCTCCTGTTATCTTGGTTAGGACAGAACTCCTTAAAGTCCAGCTGTCTCTGAGATCCTGTGATCCTGAGATCCTGAGTGTAAGCCCAGTGCACTTAGAAAACATCACCCACTAAAACCCCGCCCTCTAGAATACAACACCCCTGCTACCCCTTCTACCTGGTCCTTTCTGCTGGGGCAGACTCCTAGCTGTTTTGCTCCTGTGAAGACACCATATCCTGACCCATTGGCACAGGTTCCTTCAGGACTGAGCCGGGGCCCTGAACACTAACTTTGCAACCAATCCCATGACACCTAGAGGAAGTTGGACTCCCAGGGGTTCTAACACTCCCAGGATCAAAGGATTTCAGGACCCCATAGGCAGCCTGATTTCCAGGAGCTCTTACACAGAGGGTCACAGGATCACAGAACCAAAGAAACAGCTGAACTCTGAGAAGTTTTGACACAACCAGGATCACAGAAAGGACAGACTCCAGTCAGAGACAGTGAGTGAAGGTAGCACTACAAATAACCAGATGGCAAAAAGCAAGTGCAAGAATATCTGCAACATAAACCAGGGTTACTAGGCTTCATCAGAACCCAGTTCTCCCACCATAGAAAGTCCTAGATACTGCCATCACATGGGAAAAACAAGATTGTGATTTTAAAATCACTTCTCATGATGATGATAGAGTACTTTAAGAAGGACATAAATAACTCCATTAAAGAAATACAGGAGCCAGGCGGTGGTGGCGCACTCCTTTAGGCCCAGCACTTGGGAGGCAGAGGCAGGAGGATTTCTGAGTTTGAGGCCAGCCTGTTCTACAGAGTGAGTTCCAGGACAGCCAGGGCTATACAGAGAAACTCTGTCTCGAAACCGCCCCCCCCAAAAAAAAAGAAAAGAAAAGGAAAGAAAAGGAAAGAAAAGAAATACAGGAAAGGCTGCTGGTCTGGGTCTGAGCACTAAGCAGATCCTGGGTGGCAGCTCTGCCACCAATCTCACAGAACCCAGAAGAAGCAGGGCTCCCAGGAGCTCTAACCTAGGCAGTATCTTAGGTAAGCAGACAGCAACACCTGACCCAAACAAGGAGTAACTGGGACCCACTAGCACCCAGGAAGTCACTCCTGGCCCAGAGCACTGGTTCCTACCTGTCTGCAACTGAACACTGAGCAGATCTCGGGCCCCAGCTCTAACACCAGTAGTAACACACACCCCACACAGTTCTGATACAACCAAGATAAAAAAAAAAAAAAAAACAGGCTCCAGTCAGAGACAGGGCAGGTAGCACTACCAGATGGCAAAAGGCAAGTGCTAGAACATAAGCATCAGCAACCCAAGGTACTTGGCATCATTAGAACCTAGTTCTCTCACACAAGAAAGTACTGAATTCCCCCATATCACTAGGAAAGCAAGATTCAGATTTAAATCACTTCTAATGATGATGATAGAGGACTTTAAGAAGGACATAAATAACACTCTCAAAGAATTTGAAGAGAAGACAGGTAAACAGGTAGAAGCCCTTAAAGAGGAAACACAAAAATCCCAAAAAGGATTACAAAACAACAAAACCAAACAGCTGAAGAAATTGAACAAAACCATCCAGGACATAAAAATGGAAGTAGGAACAATGAAGAAATCACAAAGGGACACTACCCTGGAGATAGAAAACCTAGGAAAGAAATCAGGAGTCATAGACACAAGCGTCACCAAAAGAGTACAAGAGATAGAAGAGAGAATCTCAGGTGCAGAAGATGCCATAGAAAATATTGACACAACTGTCAAAGAAAACGCAAAATGCAAAAAGTTCTTAACAAAAAATATCCAAAAACTCCAGGACACAATGAGAACACCAAACCTAAGGATAATAGGTATAGATAAGAGTGAAGATTCCCAAATTAAAGGGCCTATAAATATCTTCAACAAAATTATAGAAGAAAACTTCCCTAATCTAAAGAACGAGATGCTCATAACCATAAAAGAAGCCTATAGAATGCAAAATAGACTAGATCAGTAAAGAAATACCTCCTTCTGCCTCTCTCCCAGATCTGAGGCCCGAAGCAGACACCCACCCCAGTCTGCTTCTGGGGGCACGAGATCCCTCCTGACCCATCCTTGAGGGTGCAAGGAACCCAGAGCAGTAGATAAGAAGACCTGCTCACTGCCCTAGGTCCAGAGCTGAGTGCAGGGAGTGTTCAGATTCCAGCAGAACCCCAAACCCCGCCCCTGCAGAATAGCACATCCCTTCCACCTCTCTCCCAGATCGGAGGCCTGAAGCAGACACCCACCCGGTCTGCTTCTGGGGGCACCGGATCCCTCCTGACCCACCCTAGAGGGTGCAAGGAACCCAGAGCAGTAGAGGATCCACTGAACCCAGAGTGGCAGAGTTACCAAAGTAACTCAGAGAGGCATTCAACATATCACGAGACATAATAGAGGAGCCACAGCACTCAGAGCAGTGGACATATTAACCTGAGACATCCTAGAAGAGACATTACACCCAGAACAGTGGAAACCTAGCTGGACTGCTACCTAGGAGACACCATAGTCTGAGTTATCCTAGAGCTATCATCATACTCAGAGCAGCTAGAGAAGATCACAGAGACATTGGGACCCCAAGGAGACCAGAAACAAGCAAGATAACTGGAAAGGGAGGCCTCAATCAGAGACAGAAAGTACAGGGAGCACTAGCGTTAACCAAATGGCAAAAGGCAAGCACAAGAACGTAAGCAACAGAATCCAAAGTTACATGGAAACATCAGAACCCAGTTCCCCCATTATAGCAAGCCCTGAACACCCCATCACACCAGAAAAGCAGGACTCAGAATTAAAATCTCTTCTCATGATGATGCTAGAGGACTTTAAGAAAGACATAAATAACACTCTCAAAGAAATTAAGGAGAACACAGACAGACAGATAGAAGACCTTAAAGAGGAAACACAAAAGTCCCTTAGGGAATTGGAAGAAAAAATAACTAAACAGCAGAAGGAATCAAACAAAACCTCCCAAAATTTAAAAATGGAAGTAGAAACAATAAAGAAATTACAAAGGGAGACTACCCTGGAGATAGAAAACCTAAAAAAAAGGATCAGGAGTCATAGACACAAGTATCACCAACAGAATACAAGAGATAGAAGAGAGAATCTCATGTGCAGAAGATACCATGGAAAACATTGACACAACTGTCAAAGAAAATGTAAAATGCAAAAACCTACTAACCCAAAACATACAGAAGATCCAGGACACAATGAGAAGGCCAAACCTAAGGATAATAGGTATAGATGAGGGGGAAGACTCCCAACTTAAAGGGCCAGTAAATATCTTCAACAAAATTATAGAGGAAAACTTTACTAACCTACAGAAAGAGATGTCCATATATATACAAGAAGCCTACAGAACTCCAAATACTTTAGACCAGAAGAGAAATACCTCCCGTCACATAATAATCAAAACATCAAATGTACAAAACAAAGAAAAAATACTAAAAGCAGTAAGGGAAAAAGGTAAAGTAACATATAAAGGCAGACCTATAAGAATTACACCAGACTTCTCACCAGAGACTATAAAAGCCAGAAGATCCTAGACGGATATCATACAGACCCTAAGAGAACACAAATGCCAGCCCAGAATACTATACCCAGCAAAACTTTCAATCAATATTGGTGGAGAAACCAAAATATTCCATGATAAAATCAAGTTTGCACAATATCTTAACACAAATCCAGCACTTCAAAGGATAATTGGGGGAAAACTCCAACACAAGGAGGGAAACTACAACCTAGAAAAAGCAAGAAAGTAATCTTCCAACAACCCTAAAAGAAGACCCCTACACAAACATAACTCCAACGCCAATAATAACAAAAATAACAGGAAACAACATTCATTATTCCTTAATATCTCTTAATATCAATGGACTCAACTCTCCAATAAAAAGACATAGACTATCAGACTGGATACATAAACACAACCCAGAATTTTGCTGCATACAGGAAACGCACCTCTGTGAAAAAGACAAACACTACCTCAGAGTAAAAGGATGGAATACAATCTTACAAGCAAATGGTCCCAAGAAACAAGCTGGAGTAGCCATTCTAATATCAAATAAAATCAATTTTCAACCAATAGTAATCAAAAAAGATAAAGAAGGACACTGCATATTCATCAAAGGAAAAGTGTACCAAGAGGAGCTTGCAATTCTGAACATCTATGCTCCAAATGCAAAGGCACCCACATACATAAAAGAAACTTTACTAAAACTTAAAGCATACATTGCACCCCACACAATAATAATGGGAGATTTCAACACCCCACTCTCAGCTATGGACAGATCATGGAAACAGAAACTAAATCGAGACACAATGAAATTAACAGAAGTTGTGAACCAATTGGACTTAACTGACATCTATAGAACATTTCATCCTAAAACAAAAGAATATACTTTTTTCTCAGCACCTCATGGTACCTTCTCCAAAATAGACCATATAATTGGTCACAAAACAGGCCTCAACAGATACAAAAAGATTGAAATAATCCCTTGTACCCTATCAGACCACCATGGACTAAGACTCGTCTTTGACATGGACAAAAACAACGGAAAGCCCACATACACATGGAAACTGAACAATGCTCTACTCAATGATAACTTGGTCAAGGAAGAAATAAAGAAAGAAATTAAAGACTTTTTAGATTTAAATGAAAATGAGGACACTTTATATCAAAATTCATGAGACTCCATGAAAGCAGTACTGAGAGGAAAAATCATAGCTCTAAGTGCCCACAAAAAGAAAATGGAAAGAGCATACAATAACAACTTGAGAGCACACCTGAAAGGGTTAGAACAAAAAGAAGCTAATATACCCAAGAGGAGTAGACAGCAGGAAATAATCAAACTCAGGGCCGAAATCAACCAAGTTGAAACAAAAAGAACTATACAAAAGATTAACAAAACCAGGAGCTGGTTCTTTGAGAAAATCAACAAGATAGACAAACCCTTAGCCAGACTAACCAAAGGGTGCAGAGACAGCACTCAAATCAATAAAATTAGAACTGAAAAGGGAGACATAACAACAGAAATGGAGGAAATTAAAAAAATTGTTAGATCCTTTTACAAAGGCCTATACTCAACAAAATTGGAAAATCTGAATGAAATGGACAGCTTTCTAGATAGATACCAGGTACCAAAGTTAAACGAGGAGCAGATAAACCATCTAAACAGCCCTATAACCCCTAAAGAAATAGACGCAGTCATCAAAAATCTCCCCACCAAAAAAAAGTCAGGGGCAAGATGGTTTCAGTGTAGAATTCTACCAGACCTTCCGGGAAGACCTAATACCAATTCTCTTCAAACTATTCCACAGAATAGAAACAGAAGGAACAATACCCAATTCATTCTATGAAGCTACAATTATGCTCATACCAAAGCCTCACAAAGACCCAACAAAGAAAGAGAACTACAGACCAATCTCTCTTATGAATATTGATGCAAAAATACTCAATAAAATTATCGCAAACTGAATCCAAGAACACATCAAAGCAATCATCCATCATGATCAAGTAGGCTTTATCCCAGGAATGCAAATTTGGTTCAATATTCGAAAATCCATCAATGTAATCAACTACATAAATAAACTCAAAGAAAAAAATCACATGATCATCTCACTAGATGCTGAGAAAGCATTTGAAAAAATTCAACATCTTTTCATGTTAAAAGTCCTGGAAAGAGCAGGAATTCAAGGTCCATACCTAAACATAGTAAAAGCAATATACAGCAAGCCAGTAGCCAACATCAAACTAAATGGAGAGAAACTTGAAGCAATCCCACTAAGATCAGGGACTAGACAAGGCTGTCCACTCTCACCCTACCTATTCAATATACTACTGGAAGTCCTAGCTAGAGCGATTAGACAACAAAAGGAAGTCAAAGGGATACAAATAGGAAAAGAAGAAGTCACAATTTCACTATTTGCAGATGATATGATAGTATACTTAAGTGACCCTAAAATTTCCATCAGAGAAATCCTAAACATGATAATAAACTTCCGTAAAGTGGCTGGATATAAAATCAACTCAAACAAATCAGTAGCCTTCCTATACTCAAAAGATAAACAGGCTGAGAAAGAAATTAGGGTAATGACACCCTTCACAATAGTCACAAACAATATAAAATATCTTGGAGTGAACCTAACCAAGCAAGTGAAAGATCTGTATGACAAGAATTTCAAGTCTCTGAAGAAAGAAGTAGAAGAAGACCTCAGAAGATGGAAAGATCTCCCATGCTCCCGGATTGGCAGGATTAATTTAGTAAAAATGGCCATCTTGCCAAAAGCAATCTACAGATGCAATGCAATCCCCATCAAAATTCCAAATCAATTCTTCATAGAGATGGAAAGAGCAATTTGCAAATTTATTTGGAACAACAAAAAACCCAGGATAGCGAGAACTATTCTCAACAACAAAAGTACTTCGGGGGGAATCACCATCCCTGACCTCAAACTGTACTACAGGGCAATAGTAATAAAAACTGCATGGTATTGGTAAAGATACAGGCAGGAAGATCAATGGAATAGAATTGAAGACCCAGAAATGAGCCCACATACCTATGGTCACTTGATCTTTGACAAAAGAGCTAAAATTATCCAGTGGAGAAAGGACAGCATTTTTAGCAAATGGTGCTGGTTCAACTGGAGGTCAACATGTAGAGAGATGCAAATCGATCCATGTTTATCTCCTTGTACAAAGCTCAAATCCAAGTGGATAAAAGACCTTCACTTAAAACCAGATACACTGAAACTAATAGAAGACAAGGTGGGGAAGACCCTCGAATACCTAGGCACAGGGGGAAAGTTCCTGAACAGAACACCAATGGCTTATGCTCTAAGATCAAGAATTGACAAATGGGACCTCATAAAATTGCAAAGTTTCTGTAAGGCAAAGGACACTGTCAATAGGACAAAACATCAGCCAACAGATTGGGAAAAAGATCATTACCAATTCTACATTTGATATATGACTAATATCCAATATATATGAAGAACTCAAGAAATTAGACTCCAGACAACCAAATAACCTTATTGAAAATGGGGTACTGAGATAAACAAAGAATTCTCAACTGAGGAAACTTGAATGGTTGAAAAGCACCTAAAGAAATGTTCAACATCCTTAGTCATCAGGTAAATGAAAATCAAAACATCACTGAGATTCCACTTCACACCAGTCAGAATGGCTAAGGTTAAAAACTCAGGTGACAGCAGATGCTGGCAAGAATGTGGAGAAAGAAGAACAGTGGTGGTGGGGTTGCAAGCTGGTGCAACCACTCTAGAAATCAGTCTGGCAGTTCCTCAGAAAACCGGACATAGTAGTACCTGAGGACCCAGCTCTACAACTGCTGGACATATACCCAAAAGATACTCCAATGTATAACAAGGACACATGCTCCACTATATTCATAACAACCTTATTTATAATAGCCAGAAGCTAGAAAGAACCCAGATGTCCTTCAACAGAGAAATGGATACAGAATATGTGGTACATTTACAGAAAGGAGTACTACTCAGTATTAAAAATAATGAATTCATGAAATTTTTAGGCAAATGGATGGAAATAGAATATATCATCCTGAGAGAGGCAACCCAATCACAAAAGAACACACATGATATATACTTACTGATAAGTGGATATTAGCCCAAAAGCTCAGAATACCTAAGATACAATTCACAGACCACATGAATCTCATGAAGAAGAAAGACCAAAGTGTAGGTGCTTTGGTCCTTCTTAGAAGGAGTAACAAAATACTCAAGGCAGCAAATATAAAGACAAAGTGTGGAGCAGAGACTGAAGGAGGGTCCATCCAGAGACTGCCCCATCCGGGGAACCATCCCATGTGCAGTCACCAAATGCAGACACTGTTGTGAATGCCAGGAAGTGCATGCTGACAGGAGCCTGGTATAGCTGTCTCCTGAGAGGCTCTGCCATATTCATAGGCAGATGCTCACAGCTAACCATTGAACTGAACAGGGGTCCCCAATGGAGGAGTTAGAAAGAAGACAGAAGGTGGCGCACGCCTTTAATCCCAGCATTTGGAAGGCAGAGGCGGGTAGATTTCTGAGTTCGAGGCCAGCCTGGTCTACAGAGTGAGTTCCAGGACAGCCCAGGGCTACACAGAGAAACTCTGTCTCAAAAAACCAAAAAAAAAAAAAGAAGAAGAAGAAAGAAGGAAGGAAGGAAGGAAGGAAGGAAGGAAGGAAGGAAGGAAGGAAAGAAAGAAAGAAAGAAAGAAAGAAAGAAAGACAGAAAGACAGAAAGAAGGAAAGAAAGAAAGAAAGAAAGAAAGAAAGAAAGAAAGAAAGAAAGAGAGAGAGAGAGAGAGAGAGAAAGAAAGAAGACAGGAGCTGAAGGAGCTTGCGACCCCATGGAGAGAGTGACAATATCAACCAACCAGAGCTCCAAGGGTCTAAACTGCCAGCCTGAGAACACACATGGAGGGACCTTTGACTCTAGCTGTAATGGAAGATGGCTTCATTGGGCATCTGTGGGAGAGGAAGTACTTGATCCCATGAAGGCTGGATGGAAGTCTGGGGAAACTCAAGGGCGGGGAGGCAGGAGTGTGTGGATGGGTGGGGACATACCCTCGTAGAAGCAGGAGGAGGGGGAATGAGATAGGGAGTTTCTAGGTAGGGGAATGGGGAAAGGGAATAACATCTGAAATGTAAATAAATAAAATATCCAATAAAAATACTATGAAACTGATAATGAAAAAAAAGTTTATAGATTGTTGTTAGCGATTTTTCTGGCTTAGTACATTAGTAGTTATAGGTTTTTCTCAAGAGCCATGACTTTACTAGTTGTGGGTAGTTAGCTATGTTTCCAGTGTCAGACACGGTATCACTCTTGTTGAGTGGGTCTTAAGTGTAATTCAAGAACAATTGGTTACCACCATGATATGTGTGACACTTCTTCACCATTAGAATTATGGTATCATGCTGACTATTTATGTAGTTTATAGAATCACACCTGAATATTTATGTAGTTTATAGAATCATAGCTATTTGTTGTCTCCCTCCTATGGAAGCTTTCATGGTGACTTCTGGTATTTTGAAAGCTACTATTCACAAAGGGGGCTTGGACAGACTATGTCAGAAGTGTACTGTGTCATTATTGTGCCTGTAAGTCACCCCAAAGTTGAATATTTCAACCTTTTTTATCTTTCACAAGCACAAATGTGATGAACTCAAACCTCACTTTGTTTATTGGTAACATTTCCATCTATTGCATGTACAAAGTTTATAACCAGCAATGCTGTAAAAATGTGATTTAATAAAACCAAATAAGAATCTGATCACTTCTGAAAGCTCCAACTCTCAACCCTGCCATGCATTACACTGGAAGTTAGGTCGCAACATGGAAATGTTGAGGACAGAAAAATTCAGGCCATGTAGCTGGGAATACAGGACCTACCTCACTGCATGCTTTCTTTTCCCTCTGGGAGAAATAGTGATATAACAGGGTTTTTCCTGTCACAAGAACAAGGTGGCATGAGTAATGTTCCCTCTTCTCTTCTTGTATTGTTTTATTTCTAGCTTCTCAGCCTATCTCTCAGACTTAAAGGCTTTGTCATCAATGTACCTTTGACAACATCAATGTTAGCCATCTTTCGGAGGGTTCTCAGACTGTTCGTATGTATGTTATAACTTTGGTTAGGCTACTCTTTTATTATCGTAAAATGTTGTTCTATCTCTAACAATATTATTTTTGTTTTAAACTTTATTTTGTCTGATTTTATAGTGACTTCAGATTTTTTATGAGTATTCATTAAATAAGATATATTCACCATCATTTTACTTTTATCCTACTTGTGTCTTTGAATTCAGCTGTGCTCACAATATAGCCTATATATTTATATTCATTTTAACCTTTCTAGTGTCATTCTTTGTTTTCTTTAACATAGACTATGATCCATTCATATTTATGATAATTATTAATGCAGTTGAATTAGATTCATTTGTTATAGCCTTAGTTCTATGTCACTTAGTACTTTCCAATGGGATGGCTCATTCCTTTCATGATATTTTGTATTATGTCCTTGATGGCTGCTGAAGGTCTTCCCCACTGTATGTGTTGCTGCCTCTGAGGTGGTAGACCCCAACAATTTCATGGCTATACACAGACGTACAGATTCTCTTTTCTGGAGCAGCACATCAAGAAACCCAACATGGGCAGTCAAACTATATGTATAATGCACCACAGTGGTCAGAGGCAATGGGTAAATCAAAATTAAGTACTCCAAATATGTAATACCCACACCTCAAGAAATACAGTCAATTTCTTATATATATGGTTCTATTCCTCACAGACAAAACTTTTTTCATTTGATGTTCCTGGTATGATTTTAGAATCACTCTTTCTTCAGGCTCATTATCAGCAGTCAAATCAGTTATCACTCCACTTTCTCAGTGAAGCAGAAATGTTCTTACAGAGAACATTTGCACAAAACTTGATCATTATAAACTTTTAGTGTGCCAGGTGAGGGCTGTCAGGTTGTTCACCTGCAGGCATGAAGGAATCCACACGTAGTATGTATACTCTATCTATCCCTCCTTAATCAATGAAGGAAATCTAACATTTAGCAAAAGTTTTTTCCCAAGTCATAGCCACAGATACATTTTCATCATCACTGTACAGAACATTGGCCTGGGTCTTACAACTGCATTCCTGGGAAATAGGTAATTTTTAATGTTTGTTATTGTTGTAGGAACAATATAAACCCATTATATCTGGAAGCACCATGAGGAACTACTGAAGTTGGTAGTCTCACAAATCACCAGTCTTATGAAAGTGAGCTTCTTGGCTCTTAGACACAAAGCACTTTGCTTCATTTCATCTCTAGGAGGTACCAATTTCAGAAAACATGACTAAACAGCATGCTGGCAGACAGACACTTTCTCTCTACCCATTTACCAGACACATTCTTCCAATGAAAGCAGTTCAGGGTTGGCTCCATTCTCTCTACAGTGGCAGAACACATCTGGAGCTGCCATTTCTAGGATTTTGGCTGCCTGCTCACTTGTTGGATGGGTCTAGACACAGAAGTACAATTTGATGATTGCATTTCTGGGGATTGTTTGGAGAGAAGAGGACAGGGAATAAAGGACTCATGTTGTTGCTCTTATGGTACAATTTATGTTCAGAGCAAAATAGGACCTGTGATCAGAGGAATGTGCTTCCTAAGTATTGTTGCAGGCCATCTGGGCCCTTTAATGGGCAGAGGCAGTGATCTGATACTTGAAAGGACAGAGTTAAGCCCACTGAAGAAGACAGTTCACATTATGCCTGCCCAGTTCAGCACCTCTCACTTAGTATTATCTCTCCCTTCACTGCCTCACTTTTTCCCTGTTCTACTCCTTTCTACAAGTTAACTATTCCCTTGTCAACATAATGACTATCTTTGTGGGTCCACATAGATTTTAAATGACAAATTTAATGCATTCCAAATTTCTCTGCAAACTAAAGGAGACAGAAAAAAATAGTGAGAATCCTGCATCCATCATTCATGTCTTTTTTAGGATAAATAATCATAAAATATTAGAAGTGACTCCACACACACACACCTACATACATACACACGCACACACACACACACACACACACACACACACACTTCCAAATCTTCCATCACACTAAAAATTCTTGAATTCTCTTACCTTGATGGCTCTGTTATGATTTTCTTTCTGATGACTTTGGCTGTAGTTCTGGGATGAAACCTATGGCCTTGGTACTTACCAGAGAAGTTCTATACTATCAAACTACACCATCAGCCCATGCTCACAACAGAGAGAGAGAGAGAGAGAGAGAGAGAGAGAGAGAGAGAGAGAGAAAGAATTTACCTGCACCTTGTAGATGAAGTATCAGATACCTTGAGGCTAGAATTACAGAGAATTGAGTCACCTTGTGGATACTGAAAATTGTCCTGGGTCTTCTGGAGGAGCAGCCAGTGTTCTTAACTGCTGAACCATTTCTCTAGCCCCATGCCCATTACATCTTGACAAAGACACTTTATTTGTATTCCCTCATTTTCTCACACTAAATCTTCTTTGATATTCTTCCTAATTTTAGAGGTAGCAAAGTCAATCTTAGATTAACTGCTTCTTACTGAGTAGAGATGTGCAAATGAGTAGGGCAGAAGTAGTTCTCTTAATCTGTTCTTAATGAAAGAGACTTAGAGGAGCATAACCAAAAGTAGACTCTACAAGAGGGCAGGATTGTTTTGTTGTTTCTTGGTTTGTTTTACTGAAAGACATTTTTAGGAGAAATGGTAATAAGGAATACGGGCAAGTAACCAGGGCCAGTATTGGTCTTCGATCTTTTCTAGACATTCAATTATTTGTCTTTCCCAGAGAACCAAAAAATAGTTTTAGTCATCCCTCAAAGAACACTAGCACACCATTACACTAAAATCCTAGAAACATCCATGGAATTTCTGAGCCTGCCAATCCAGGGTTACACAAATGTTTACTCTTGTTCTGGTCACACAAATGTCCTATTTCTGTCTGAATATAACTTGCCAACAGTTGGTGAAGAATCACCTATAGGTGAGCTCCTTAGGTTCTGGAAGAAATAAATTGTACAAAATTATTAAGGTGGACCAAAAGCATGCAAGAGAATCATCAGGAAGAGGATGGATTTCTCCAAAGGAAAGAATGCTGATAATAGTCTTTGAGCTGAAAAACTATTATCCGGGTTTTCAATAAAATCTATTACCTTGAGAATATTTTGATATTCTATG
Source organism: Rhabdomys pumilio (assembly GCA_030674055.1). Taxonomy (NCBI): domain Eukaryota; kingdom Metazoa; phylum Chordata; class Mammalia; order Rodentia; family Muridae; genus Rhabdomys; species Rhabdomys pumilio. The sequence goes on from JANHMN010000011.1 coordinate 874,540, forward strand.
AGACTTTTCAGATTTGTCACCACAAAAGAAAACTTGTCTAAAACTCACAGTAGTGTTACATAATAGGCAGAGGCAGCTAATAAACAGCTATCCAGAGGGACAGAAATAGCCCAATATAAATTTGGCTTTAAATCAAATTATATCAAATTTTATCTTTATTTAGAGAACTCTGATTAACATGCAAAGCACTACAATGTATGCATACAGAAGCCAAATACTATTTGATGCCTCATGTTGCTAAGAGACCCATTTCTATGATCTGATATGGATAAATCTGAATGAGCAGGGAAGCAGCCTTCAAGAGAGAAAAATTGTGGTTAAAGCTTCCAAGAAAATATCAAAAAGATTATCCACCATGAGTCAGTAGGCTTCATCCCAGGGGTGCAGGAATGGTTCAGTATATGGAAATTCAACAATGTCATCCACCATATAAACAAACTGAAAGAAAAAAAAATCACATGGTCATCTCATTTAATGCTGAAAAAGCCTTTGACAAAATCAAGCACTCCTTCGTGTTAAAAGTACTTGAGAGATCAGGGATTTGAGTCAAACACCTAAACATAATTAAATCAATCTATAGCAAGCCAATAGTGAACATCAAATTAAATAGAGAGAAACTCAAAACAATTTCACTAAATAAGGGATAAGACAAGGCTGCTCACTCTATCTGTTCAATACAGTACTTGAAGTTGTACTTAAAGCAAAAGACAACTCTTCCTAAAGCCCAATAGCTCAGGCACTAAGATCAACAATTAATAAATGGAACCTCATGAAACTGAAAAACCTTCACAAGGCTAGAATACCATTAATAAGACAAAACAACAGCCTACAGACTGGGAAAAGATTGTCACCAACCCTACATCAGACAAAGGATCGACACTATGACCAAGGCAACTCTTATAAGGAGAACATTTAATTAAGGCTGGCTTACAGGTTTAGAAATTCAGTCCATTATCATCTGTGTCTTTTTTTAGTCGATTTTGAATTCAGCTTGCTGAAGGTGCTTACCAGTTGTAAGAGTTCTCTGATAGAACTTTTGGTATCACTTATGTATATTATCATGTCATCTGTGAGCAGTGACACTTTGACTTCTTCCTTTCCAACGTCTATCGCCTTGATCAACTTCAGTTGTCGTAAACTTTTAACAACATAACCAAGAACATCTTTATTTATCAATAACCTTTCAATCTTTTTTATTAGTTCATTGTTTCTTTCCATATTTTATTTTCCTTAAAGCTGAAAGAACAGAAATAAGTTATTGTCCCAAATATACTATAAAACAGAATTATAATTATGATATAATAAAATACATTAGGCATTGTATGTTTTAAACAGTTTTTTTAAAAAAAAAACTTTTACTGGTGGTGTTATGTGTTGCACATGTGTAGAGGTTAGAGAATAAAAGTTTGGTTCAATGAGCAGAAACAATTTTAAATAAATGAAAAGATATACTTACCTTTAAGTAGGAATGGAGTTGCCAAGGAGTTCTTAAGGAGAAATTACTTATTTCACTCTTTAAATCAGACACATGCAGGCAGAGGTTCCTACACATTTTTCAGAGAGGGAATGGGATATTAACTAAGACAAGCAGAGACCCAGGCTGCTAAGATAATCCTTATGTTTGCACGCCTCACGCTGGTTATTCAACACTCTTCAAGTAAAAACTACCCTTGATCAGAACTTTCAGGTAGCTCTTTCTCATAGCAGTGTTGTATTGTTGACCTTTTCTCTCCTGTGCTCCAGTCACATTGCAGTGGGTCTGTCTACACAGTAGTCAAAGACAGTAGGGAAGGAAGCAGACAGAATCATGATGCTATGCAGTGGCCTCACTGGAAACTGGAAGGATAATGCTCAGTTCTTAAAGAAGATATGATACAACAGACAGGAGAAAAATATGAGAAGTAGCCTGAAGAACAAGAATTACAAGGCTCTGCAGAGATTTATTGAGAACATTCCCATTTCTGGTCAAAATCTCTTAAGTAAAACACACTCCAGTTTCCTCTTGGAATAAGGAGATAATCTCTTCAATTATGGTTCAAACTAGTTTACTTTCATAAACATGTTCATGTCATAAACAGAAAAGACACAATTCATAGTTTATCTATATATATAATTTGTATATCTATGCATACTTTATTATACATATATAAATGTATACATGTGTTATGATTACCCTTATTCTCATCCTCTCTTATTTCCCTCAGTTTACTGTCCATTCTCCCTCCTCTCTATTAATCTGTTTCTCATATTTATGTCTTTTGTTTTGTTTACTTCTGGGTTTGATCAGGACTATTTGTGTCTCATTAGATTGAATTAATTATAGCCAGTGAGTACACCAATTAAGACAAGGGATTTTACTCTCATAGAATCCACCAGGAGCCCATAGTTCATCAGTAAGTAATAGAGTTTTATGAACTTGTGGACAGAAAAAAGCTCTCAGCTACTCCTCTAGTGCTTCTCCTAGAAGTGGCAACATAGAAACAAGAATCCCAGTACCTGGCGTTTGATAGCTCCCTAACAAGCTGTTGTTCAGGGAGGCTTCAGAAGCCCTCAAATTAATACAAATTAATTAATCTTGGCTTTCTACTTGGTCTCTCACCAGAATTTGTTAAGACCCTATTGCTGAAGATGCCACACAATGTAGTTGCAAGGTATAAAAAAAAATGGGCATGACCTGGAAACTTCCTGCTTGAGGAATATCTTTCGAATTTGGAGTTGCTATGCATTCTCCTGGAGAGAAGAAGCATCAATGGTCAAATTCAACTGTGAACTCTACAAGCTACAACCTCAATGTGTCCGGCAAGATAAGTTCACATGTGGAGTAGTGGCATGTTTTCTGTCTTATTTACTTTTATATTTCTGTGAAAAGACATTATGACAAAGGCAACTTATAAAAGAAAGATTTTAATAAGGGGCTCACAGCTTGAAAGATTAGTCCATGACTATCAGGGAAAGGAACATGACAACAGGCATACAGAAGAAGCTCCATACTAGTTCTTTACCTTCAAAACCTTTTTTAAGGTTTTTTTTGTACATTGTTATCCTTAATCCTCTGTCAGAAGTATATCTGATGAAGGTTGTCTCTCACTCTGTGGATCCATCTTCACTCAATTTTCTTTGTTTTTTTTTTTTTTTTTTTTTTTTTTTTGGTTATCATATTAATAGTTTTCTGTTTTTGTGATAAAATGCCATGACCAAAAGCAACTCAGGTAGAAATTATTTATTTTGGGTTACATTTCCAGAGGAATAGATCCACCATGATATCCCCATGGAAGTATGAACAGAAAACTTGCTTGTCATATTTCATCCATCTACAGGAAGCAGAGAAGGAGGATGACAGAGACCTGCAACCATCATGCCACCCACAGACCTGCCCTCTGGCACATGCAACAGGCAATCTATATATATCTGCTTGCCCAATTGCAAGAGAATGTCACCAATGGCCTGCCAGTTGTGTGGCCAACCCTCAGCAGGAACCACCACAATGTGGACAGATGAGAGAGTAAGAGAAGTGGAACCGTTTGAGTGTTATAAAGAGATACATAACTGGAGACTTGAAAGTGGCCATCCCTGGTGGCAGCACTCAGGAGAGTGGGCCCTGCACCTCAGCTGGGCAACACAGTAGAGCTGGCCTTGATAGTGATAGCACAGGCAAGCTGGCCCACCAGGGGTATGAGAATGGAAGAGCTGGTCCAGCCCCTCACAGTCTGCAGCACTTGGTTGAGTGAACCCCATGTCTTGACTTGGCAGCATAGTATAGGTGTCTATGAAGCCATTGGAGTGGGTGATCCAACCTGAGAGCAGGAGAGCAGGAAAGCTGACTCTGCCTCTTGCTGATGTCAGCATTGGTTGGCCTAGCTGGAGCAGTACTGGAAAACTTTCTTTGGTGGTGTGGACAAGGGAGAGAAGGCATACTGACCAGCTCAGCTATAACCCAGGACCAGATTCAGGGCTCTGAGTTGGCCTACCCCAAAATCTATGTCATCTGCAAATTGTTGGGATTCATGAAAGGGCCAGTCCTGCTGACCCAAAGCTGCATGATCTCCATGACACAGGTCAAAAATAGGATAACCAGGATGAGTCCCAGTGAGGATCCAATATTGATTTTATCACAGAAGCCAGAAATCTCAAACTAGACCAATGACTTATTGCAATGAAGATGTGTGAACAGAGATATACTTTGACATACTACAGTTCCCAAGATGACATGATTTTTTATGCTTTGGTTGTTATTGGTGGTGGTGGTCATATGTGTGTGTTTTCTTTTGGGGGGAGATTGTAAGGGCAAAGGGCAGATTTGAGGGGATATGGGAAGATAAATGGGACTGGGCTGCATGATGAGACTCACAAAGACTCAATAGAATTTTAAACAAAAAATGAGTTACCATTGTTAGAGCTGAGACTTAGAGATCAGATTTAGAGATAAGACCTAAGGGCGTATGTAAATAAAATATAAAAAAAAGACCTAAGGGTGTGACTTAAGGGCGTGACTTAGAAGTGAGACATATAAAAGGCAAGAGGCAGACAGAAGAGTTCAGTATATTTTGGCATTAGTTATTAGGTTAAACACTTACAACAGATTATTAGGTATTAGGCACTTAGCACTTGGAGGAAGAACTTGGAATTAGACAGCAGGTACTTGAGACTCGAGACCAGAAGAAAGCAACTAGGAACTCAAGACTTGGGACTTGGACTAAGAAGAGAGACTGAAGAATAAATGGGATTGAATCATACTCTGTCTGGTCTCCATTCTTTGAGTCCATCTTCACTCTCTCTCTTGCTGAACCCCAATCTGCAGACCGGAGCAGTTTGGGACAGTGTGGGCTCTCACAATTTAGCCCCCAAGGCCTGGGGCAGTGCGGGTTTCAAACATTGACAGAGAGGCTCTCAACATTTTTGGCACCCAATGTGGGGCAGCTCAGGCCGCAACACTTCTTAATATGGCATCTTTCTTTTCTCCAAAACCAGTGTCAAGTGGATTATAGTCCTGAGGTCTGTTTTACAGCCTTTAGGTAGATTGACAGATTGGAGAGAGTATTCTCTCCAAGTAGTTTAGCTGATCTGAGGCTCTTTCAGGCAGCCCTGCTGGTCTTTGTTTCTTCCAGACAACTTGTGTCTTCTTAGCTAATCTGTCTTCTAGCTAGTTTAACTTGTTTCTGCTTCTTCCAGGTAGCTTCATGATTTGAGCCTCTTCTAGACAGCTCCATCTCTTTCCAGTTGCTTGGATTCCCTGGCAGAATCTCTTAGCACTCATTACTGATTACATGCTTGGAGAGAGAGAGGCTTGTGACTCTGATCAGTTTCAAGGACTTATTGAAGCTTTTGAGTTGTTTCCTTGCTGAGTGTCTGTGTTTCCTGGCAACTGCTTTTCTAGTCCTGAGGTCCAAAGTGTGGCAATTTGAATGGAAATGGAGCTTACATGTTTAAATACTTGGTCCCTAGTTGGTGAAACTGTTTGGGGAGGATTAGAATGTGTGCTTTATGTTGGAGGTGGACTTTGCCATTCCTAGCAGTTTTAGTCAGTGTTATAGCCTGAGCCCATAACATATGCATTGTTGTTCTAATTGTGAAAAGAGAGAATCTATTATTTACAATTTAGGTAACAGACCTAAATGTTCTGCACAAAAAGAGCTCCTTTAAAAAGAAGCATGATTTGAATTTCAAAAAGATGATAATTACTAACCCAGATGCTCAGCCAAATAAACTTCTAAAATACTTTACCTGTAAACACCATAAATTTTCTTTTAAAAAATTTCTAATTTTAAGATTGTCAAAAAAATCTTTCCAGCAACACTAAAATTGCCAGATACAAACACAAATTTCTTAAAAATTTTTCCAAAGTACTGGACTCAAAACACAAGTCTCTGGAGGATTTTGTCCTCTGAAAGTTATTTCAAGTCAGGATGACCAAATAACAAAAGAATCTCAGGTCAGGTGCCCCTGCTCTTAGGTGGCCTAAGTGCTGAAGTCCCGGGTTTCCTTGTGGCAGTTAGCCCTGCTCCAGAGCACAGAGCTACAGTTCACTATATGTTGTTTATACAGTCCCCTCAAAGACACACAATCAAACCAGAGACCCACCAAACCTGGCTTCCTTGATCACATGCTACAGAGGGCTTGGACATTAGAGTGGGCAGGCCCTGGCGGTGTGACACCATCTTCTTGGCTGGGCTTTTCACACCACTTGGCAGCTATCAGACATTTCTTGGACCTTGGCAATTTAATATGGCTATCTTCCACGTGTACAAATGGGCTTATAATCAATAGATATTTAGAAAGTGTATTAGGGACCTCTCTGCTTCTTTGAGAAAATACTATAAAGAAGAGTTTATTTTGGTTTACAGTTTCAGTGTTTGAAGTCCACAATGGTGGAGCAAAGGGACAGTGGCAGCAGCATGAAGCTTAGTGCTCCCACCTTGAGCTGCAAGAGCAAAGCAGAGAGAGTGTGACCTGTAAGACCTTGAAACCATAAGCCTACCCTTAGTGATACACCTCCTCCAAAAAGGCCATGTTTCCTAAACCTACTTAAACAGTGTCACAAATGGAGAGCCAAGTATTAAAATGTTAAAGACAATAGGAGACATCTCATTCAAACCACCATGGAACCTATGTACAAAATGAGCTTAGTGGCCTCGTTTTGAAACTGGGGAGAGGATCCCACAGCATCTGAACCTCAAGAAATTCAGATGGTCTCAGTCCTGACCTCTAACTCCAAACCAATAATGGAACCTCCTGTGGAACTCAATTTGCAAATATGAAATTACATATTTCATTAAATTACTATCTACTACCTGCATTCATTTACATCATATTGTAAAATCCATAAGAAAGAAGAGACATGATTTTGAAACACGGTCAGAAATCTGAAATTAAAAAGCTGAACAAACATAGAATGTTTGTTTACAGGAGGAATCCAAATCATACTGCTAGCCATTCCATCCATTTACTCAAGAGCCTCAGCACAAGCAGAGATCATGCTTACTAATCTGCTGCAGCCTGAACTGCCTCCAAAAGCACAGTGTGCAAGCAGAGCTCAGTGGCTTCCGTCAGTGCCAGCTGCCAGTTGATTTGTCTCACCTTCTGCCCCCACTGAACCTGTCTTCTTAGTCCACATTCCTAATCTCAGTACTTCATCAAGCTGAGTCCACCTTTTTGCTGTTTTTCAGAGTTTCCAGTGCTCTAAAGTTAGAGTCAGTGACACAGACCTAACCCATGAAGCTGTGCTCAGGACTCCATGTCAGTCAGAAGTTTCATCCTTCACATTTTGAATATGAAGCTCTGAGGCCTGGTTAAGGAGCTGGGTAAACAAGAACCTGCTGGTATCACTAAAATCACAACTAGAAGTTAAAGAATTTTAACATGAGCAGATCAAAAACACTCTAGTAGCTTGTAACAGTTTCATGTTGTTATGTACAATACGGGATGGATAAAGTTCAGTTTGTAGAGTGCTAATCTAACACTTACAAGGTTCAGTCTCAGCACTCCATAACTGAGGTGTGGCAGTATACATCTATGACCTCAGAACACTAGAAGTGAAGGTAGTAGGCTCAGAAGTCCAAGGTCATGACTAATCTTAACAAAGCAACTGGTAAAAAATGCTGGAGAGAATGTGGGGAGGGGAGAAACTCTAATACATTGTTAGTAGGAATACAAATTTGTATAGCTACTCTGGAACTTAGTACAAAGAATCCTGAAAAAGTAAAATTTGTATACTATGTATATATAGATAGATTAAATAGTTGAAAGATAGATAAGTGATAAATAGATTGATAGATAGACGTGTGTGTGTGTGTGTGTGTGTGTGTGTGTGTGTGTGTGTATGTGTGTATTATGCCACTTGGGCTGACAATGCATCACACAAGAACCACAGCTTAAAAAAACTCCCTAGTACAGGGTAAGAGAAGTCTTTCAAGTGGTTAGTCAGGGTAGTCTAAATAATTCCTAAAACAATATATACTACTGCTGTTTCTCTTGGCTGTCTCTCAGAAGTATAAGGTAACCCTATATTGCTAACAACACCATACACCAATGACACTGGATTTTAATTACTCAAGCTGGTTCTAACCTGAAGGACTCCTTCCTGTGGTCTAGCTACATGGTACCAAAAAATACTATGTAAATTGCCAATGGACAGAAGCAATTAATATTCTCACTGAGCTGTAACACATGTGAGCTACAACAATGAACAACGTGGTAAGATCTGTAGATGTCCCAGGCATAACAGATCTCTTCCTTTCTCTCATTCTCCCCCATAAAAATCCCCCTCCAATAATAGAAGCAGGGATAGAAATTGTGTGTGTGTGTGTGTGTGTGTGTGTGTGTGTGTGTGTGTGTGTGTGTAGGAAGATAGAAACAGAGTAACTGTGACAGAAAGATTTATCATGAAGAGCTGTCATGATTATGAAGGCTAGCAAGCAGAGCTGACATCTCAGCTTGATGTCCAAAGAAAGCTGGAAGCCTCTACAGAACCAGAAAGAGAAGAAAGCTAGATTTAAGGATTTCTAGGCAGGAGAAGTGAGTATAAACAATGTTATTTTGTTCTGTTTGGGCCTTAAAATGAGTAGATAAGACTACATCCACTCTAGAGGACAGTCCTCTTTACCCAGTCTTCTGATTTCAATGTTAATCTCACCCCAAACTCTCTCATAGACATAGTACTTAGTCACATTTGGAGGCAACTGAAAGCCTGCATGTAAATCAATCAACATACTCTGCATAGTGTACTGCTCAGAGAGAAGCAACCCTTTTTCTTTGTGGGGTCCGCTTCCCAAGGCCTTCCTGAAACTGTTAGTCCAGGTCAACAATGCCCAGGAGCACATTTCCTTCAGGCCCCATATTCCTACCTAAATAAGTGTGAATGACTACATGCAAATTCTAGGGCTGCTGTCACTGAGGGCCAGTCTCTTGTGGACCTGAATGCAGGCACAGCCAGTACCTCCTTGATGAACCTATGGCTTGGGAATCAGAGTCTTCTGTGCAGTTACCCCTAACCAGAACACTCCCCAGTTACAGCTGGCTCCTCAGTGAATACAATACCACACGTCCTCTAGGAAGGGACCTTGATCCCCAATGCTCCCTATACTTAGAGTCTATTCCATGTGGGAGGTCATTGGGTTGACTATGTAAACCCTTGGTGTGACCGAAGTCACTATTAACCCTATGTTTGCTCTGGCCTCCTCATTTTTCCTATCTGTATAGAAAGGGCCATGTTTACTAAACTAGTCTCTTTTACTCCATCACACTGTTGCCCTGACTCCAGCTGCCGGTGACTGCAGTTTGTTGCCCTTAACTGCAATGCTTCTTAGGCACAGGCATATTGAAGATGTTCCACACACACTCCCAAATACTTTCCTAGTCTTGAACCCCAAATCACCAACCACTTCCCAGCTTCAGTCTTCTCAGTATTGGCCATCAAAACCCTGTTAGCCTGTTCTGAGGAGGAGAAAACAAATCATAAGCCATAAACACAGCTGGTGCCTGTGGGAAGATACTTAAAACTAGCTTCTCTCATGTCCAAAGATGTGTTACTGTCAATCAGGCCTCATCCCAGATCATGGGCTACCACACACTCACTCTGTGGGAGGGAGAGTCAGTGCTACAGTCCCACCACATAGGCAGCATACGGGCATGGAGCAGCTAGTCCTTGAAGAACCACTGAAGTTGACCTAAAACCTTGCCTTTTCTCTAAGAAAGTACATTAAGGCCAGATGGGGCTGGTACCTAATGGACCTGGGTCCCTGGATGCCTCAGCCTTAATCGATGAGTCTGAGCTCACTGTCCCCAGGTAGAACATCATAGCAGTAAATATGAAATGTGTGTCAAGCCGTTTACTAGGCAAATGATCTGCAATCTACACACAAAAATTAGCATTCTTGTAAAACTTTTGCTACACCCAACAGGAAAAATGTACAGATTCCAAGTTACTCTAGTTCTCCCCACGTGAAAGGACAGTGGAAATTTTCCTGTACACTAGAGTATTGGCCACACATAGTCTAACTAGAGCCATGTCCTCACTGAAATTTACACTCAGATGTTCACGACAACAAGGAAGGTGAATTGTAGAGCAAATGTAAACAAGTAAAAAAGTCATACAAATGCCAGATCATTGCTCTTGAACTCCATGGTGCATTGTATAATGTTTTCCAAAGTGTTTGAGATTATATCATTTAATTTGTTGCCATTCTAAATAGCACAGAAAGAGAGGAGAGTGGAGAATGATGTGCTGGGAAAAGGCTTACAAAGGTGTGCTTTTGTCCAAAACAAATGAGCCAGAGTAGTCAGAAATTCAGGAAACATGACAAATGAACTAGATGACAAAATATAGCTCTGAAGTACATGGTTGTTTTAAACATATATATTACAACAGACATATACAATCATGTCTGTTTTACTCTGGAGAAGCATGGTACAGGTAGGATCAACCTAGGTAGAAATGTTGACTGCTTAAAGAAGGGCCATCTCCACAGACTAAACATAGCACATACTTGAATGGACAGGAACTGCACAGCAGACCCCAAAGTCCTGACTTAATGTAGACTTAGCCTATGAGCAAGGACAGCCTTTCTCAAAGCTCTCCTCTTTCATCTAGGATGTTCTGAGATGACCTGTCTGCATAGGAAATACTGCTTATTTCTATGGGATAAATACTCCCATCATAATTAACTTTGAACCAACAATGATTTGGTGGCTGGGTGGCAGAGTTCCTGTTTATTCTACAAGTGACCCCCCTTGAAACAAATCTGGTGGAAGAAGCACTGAGCTATGCCTTGTGAACATTCAACCCAATACAGTCAACAGCTGACCAATTTCCTCTCCCCTGCAATCTCCCAGGCTTAGCCCCCTGATCTCTTACCCAGATCCTTGACCCAATGATCTCCCCTAGAGGAACAGCCACAGTACTTTCACTGAGGGCCTGCTCACAGAGGAATGGACTCACTATCCGACCCACTGATGCACTCCCTTTGGTCACACAGTCACTACACTACCTCCTCAACATTCCTGCCTCAGGATATTCATCATGGCGGGTATCACCGGCCATCTATACTATTGCCCCCTCATATGTCACATGTGTTGGCTCCCACCTCAGCCTCCTGTTAGTGTTACATAAGCATCCCATCCAGTGTTTTCACCCTTCCTCCTTCCTTCACTTCCTCTTCATGAAATGGACGTACTACATCACTATTGACATTGTTTTGTGTCTCTTCCTACTAAACATTTTGCTTCATATAGTTTATTATTTTTGTCTGCCATCTTCACTGAGGTATCTCTAGTCTATCAGTATTAGGCCTCACATTTAGCTTGTAAATAAAACCCAGGGCTAGTTTGAGTAAGTAGTACACGGAAATGGTTGTGCCTGCCTTTTTCCTAACTGAAATTTTCCCTGTTTGGTATTTTTTTTTAAATTTGGTTTTGTTTTGTTTGACAAGTTCTCACTGTGTAGCTCGGGATGCTTGGAATTTGATATGAAGACAAGGTTGGCCTAAAACTCACTGAGATCTGCCTGCCTTTGCCACAGGAGTACAATATTCTCTTTGGCCCACTCAGAACCATCTTAGACAAGGCTCATATACTAGCTGTAGCATAACATTGGCATCCTGTCATGCAGCTAATTCTTTCAAGTAGAAGCACGACAATTGGAATTTGTCCAAATGTGCCCATAGCAGAAAGAATTTCCATTCATTCACCCAGAGTGCTAATTCCAGCTCAGCCAGCAGGAAAAAAAAAAAAAAAAACGATTACCCAGCTCTCACCAAAAAGCCTAGCTTGGAGGGAAATAGTCAGGAGCCCTAAGTAGAAGGTTTACAGGCTTCCTTCCTCATCAGAATTCAGAACAACACACCAGTCAACAGGCTTCTTGCATCTCAAGGAGTGTTCCTCAGTGACAGTGCTCTGGAACTCACCACTCAGTTGCCACCCTCTGCTCTCAGTCTCACTATAGCTAGACTGTAATAGACTAATCCATGCAGGTCATTGTCCTTCTACTCAATTTATTATTTTCTATATCAACAGCAGAGGAGTTTGATTACACACAATAGGGATGATGTTAAACTCTTGGGATACAGTAGAAAGAAAAGAAGCAATTTAACCAAGAAATACAGAACCATTGTCAGAAAAGTAAAAGCAAGCCCTGATAATGTAAACTGTGTGGCCCAATAAGAAAAACAAACAAACAAACAAAAATTCTTACAGAGGACAATGTTTCTGTAACTTGGGTCTTCTTGGGTATGACTCCTCTAAGGTTTTACGGGCCACAAGCCTCCTGCAGTTATGCCACATTAGTTATGAATTATGAGACCTCTCTGACAGCCTCACACAGCACTGGTTCCTGGGAACCTGGCAGGTTTTCGGATCGGCAGTGTGAGTGAATGGTGCCCTACCCAGGAAGTAGGATCTGTCTCTTCTTGAAGGGCCTTCCTGTTTTTGCTTTGTTTTGCTGTTTTTGTTTTTGTTTGTTTGTAGCCATAAAACATGCTTTTTTATATTTTTAATAATTATTTCATTCGTTCCTGTTCTTACAGTGGACCGGCAGCGTTCCTGTTAGTGCTCCTCCCTTTTTCCTTGCCTGCAAATCGCAAACAAGCACTATGCTCTGTGTCCTTGGCCTAACCCGCGAACTTCAGCCCCTATCCACCGTGCTGTTGGTTATCCACTTTAGCACAGCGTCTCTTTTGTGATGTATGCTCCTGCACAATGCTCCTTGTGAGGTCTCCTAGCTCATAGAAATTCCTTCAGGCTCTGCATTGTCAGCTGGACAGGTGGTGGGCAGACCGGCAGCAGTGACATCTAGTGGCTCGAGAAGATATCTTAAATTAATAACTCACCGCTCCGTCTCTGTCTCTGTCTCTCTGTCTGTCTCTGTCTGTCTGTGTGTGTGTGTTTCTCTGTGTCTCTCTCTGTCTCTCTCTGTCTCTCTCTCTCTCTGTCTGTCTCTCTCTGTCTCTCCCCACCCCCTCATGTCCAGAGATCAAAAATTTAGATAGCACTCCAAGTGTGGCCTAAGACAAGGAGATGTTTCCAAGACATTTTAAAAAGACCTAAAAGACCTTAATTGGTCTTTTTTTTTTTTTTTTTTTTTTTTTTTTTTTTTTTTTTTT
>JANHMN010000011.1:892730-926789 GCA_030674055.1 Rhabdomys pumilio
AACTTCTACATGTGTTGATGTAGCTCTTGACTTGAATGTAAAGCCCACCATAAATGAGAATTTCTTGCTCAAAACGAGGCCTTGGAGTAGAATGTCCAAGATATTGTTGAGGTCTTGATTATTCTAGCCACAAGGAAAGTCTGTATGTAAGTTTGGCCCTGTCTGTGCTTTATAAAAATTAACACACTCAACTACTGAAGTGGAATGCAAACAAAATGAAATAAAATCAGAGTCATGTAGATCTTTATTCCATCCACACTGTCATTCTGAGGAATGTGCATTCTTAAAACCTCTCAGTCATCCAGCTTTGAAAAGAAAGAAGACTTCGCCCAAGTGGAAAAATCTACCTATTGCCTCAATGATTTAGGAGGTGTCAGCCTAACCTGAAATAATAAAGACCATTATGATGTCACTGTCTCCATGCTCACTTTTAGAGACTGTGGACCTTCCTTCTAAACACGTGGCTTTATGAATAGAACTCTGTGCTGGCTGACATGTTGTTGCTGAGTCAATATAGTTGGGAAGACTGAGCCTTGAAAGGGGGCTTTACAAGACCCTTTTTGTGTGGCTTGTTATAGCCAGCCAGTTGGCTCTCCTGCCATTTCACTAATCTATATCAGATTTCACAGTGCAAATCAAAACTCACTACAGTGAGCTCTTTAACCAGCACCTGGGCCCTCTGAGAAAAGAACCCTAAAGTCTACTATAATGAATGGAATTAAGCAGGGACATGGGCATGCAGAATGACCTAAAATCTTGTTATTGCCCTGGCCTCCACTTTCCTGATCATACTGTGGTTATGCAAATGTGTTTCATGGACATTTGGAGGGCTTTACAAAACTAAGAGAAGAGTATAATAAATGCCTGCAATTATTAAGAAATGGGCTAAAGAGGAGGCAAAACACAAGTAGCATGAACTGAGCCATTACTACACAAGATGAAGTGATCAGTACGAGGTGATCGTGTCATGTGGGTTTAGTTGTATACACTGTCTTAAAATCCAAGACACAACCTGCCTATCTACTCAAAGAGAGGCCCAATAGAGTGCTAGAAATGGAGCAGGTTCTTAGCATGTGCTTAAAAAATGCTTTTTGATCCTCCTCAATTACCCAACTAAGAGTCTTTAAGGGGAAGGCTGTGGCTGGGCCTGGTGACACATGCCTGTAATCTCAGAACCTGAATGATAAGAAACAGGAAGATCATTAATTTGTGGCCAGTCAGGGCTCCAGAGTGCATTCAAGGCCAGCCTAAGCTAATAATAAAATGACTCTGTTTCAAAAACCCAAGAAATCAGTAATAAAGCACTTGTCTGCCATACACAGGGCTGTGCACCATCACCACCAAGCACTGAAGAAGAGGGAAAAGAGTAACAAAAAGTCTTAAGACTACAGAGATCCCAGTGGATGATGACTTACTATTTTACTTGACAGCTCAAGCTCCCCATGTCTTTCAATGAGGCATTCATTCCATTTCTCCAGTTTTTGGAAGAGGGCATATAACTGACAAAATTGAAAGTATGCAACTCATTTATTATAAATACATGTACATTTTAAATGATTATCACAATTAGGCTAGTGAATAAATCTATTACCTAGTATAACTTTCGTGTGTGTGTGTGTGTGTGTGTGTGTGTGTGTGTGTGTGTGAAGAACATCTGAGATTTGATATTTCCACAAATCTCAAGCATATGACTAAGTTTTGATTACTACATTCACAATGAAAATGATTACATCTTTGCTATATTTACTTTAGATTGTTCAGACCATTGGGCCAATATCTCTCCATTTCTTTTACTCCCTGACTCCTACTAACTACCCTTCTACTATTTCTGTAAGTTCCACATCTTTGGAGTCTGTGAATAAATGAAATCATTTCTCCTTTTATGCCTGGAAAACCTCAGGTTCATGCATGTTGTTTCAAATATAGAATTTCCTCTTTTCCAACACTGAGTAATGCATTAGTGTATGTCGTGGCCAAGCTGCCCTATGTTTGGGGGCCAAAATGTCTCAGACTGCTCTGTCACTGTTGAAATCCACACTGCCAAAAAATTTGGGAGCTAAATTGTTAAAGCCCGCACTGCCCCAAGCTGCTCCAGTCCGCGGGTCAAGGTTCAGCAAGAGAGTGAGGATGGACACGAAGAATGGAGACCAGACAGAGTGTGATTCAATCCCATTTATTCTTCAGTCTCTCTTCTTCTCTCCAAGTCTCTAGTGCTCAGTCCCAAGTTCCAAGTCCCAAGTTCCAAGTCCTTAGTTCCTAGTACCAAGTCTCAGGTCCTAATTCTAGTTCTAAGTTGCTAGTCTCTTTCCCAGTTCCAAGTTCTTCCTCCGAGTTACAAGTAACTCTTCTGCCTGCCTCTCCCCTTTTATATGTCTCACTTCTACGTCACGCCCTTAAGTCACGCCTTTAAGTCTTGTCTCTAAATCACACCTTTAAGTCATGCCTTTAAGTCTCACACCTTTAAGTCTCACACCTTTAAGTCTCACACACTCAAGGGAAGATCCTGGGTATCTAAAACAAGATGTTATCAGAGTGTGCTCAGCTGTTGTAGGCTGTTGTAAACAAGTCTCTTGTCAGAGTATATGGCTCAAGATGGCTATAAGCCTTCTGTCGACTCCCCACAAGTGTACATATACATATACACGAGCCTGATCATCCACTGATAAGCACTTGAGCTGTTCCTGTTGGACTGTGAATAGTGCTGCACTAAAGAAGGACATGATGATCTTTATTAATCATATTGATCCTCTTTCTTTTGTCTAGATAACCAGCAGAGGGTTTACTGGGTCAAATGATAGCACTATATTTGTTTTTGAAGAAATGCATAACTTTTACACAATCATTATGCAAACTGGCATACACACTTCTCTTTTTTCTTATACTCTTCCCACCAGTCACTTGTGTTCTTATCCCAACAAAGGTGTGGTGGTGTTTCATTGTGATTCTAATTTGTGTTTCTCTGATAATTGGTTATGTAATGCACTTGTTAACGTTGGCATGCCTTCTTTGAAGCCACATCCATTCAAGTTCTCTGCACTTTAAAAAATGGCCTTACTTGCATTTTTGTATGACTGCATGTACTCTGTACATTGACCTCTTCTTTGGGGAATATTCCACTTTATTGTTCGCTCACTGAATTAAACTTTTGAAGTTTGGGTTGATAGTTTACTTTTATCTTTATTGTTGTTGATTCCACATCTAAAAAATCATTACCAACATCAAAGTCAATGAGTTTTTAAAATTATTTCTTTTCGTTCTCCAATTTTCATATCTCAAATTTAAGTTTTCAGTTAAAAAATTGTTTTGTAGCCCTCTCCCAGATCTGAGGCCTGGCACAGACCCCTGCCTGGTCTGCTCTTGTGTGGACACTGAATCCTGAGACATACTAGAGGGTCCACTGAACCTAGAGCTGCTGAATACCACTCCCCTTCTACCCTTCTCCCGGATCTGAGGCCTGGCACAGACCCCCACCTGGTCTGCTCCTGTGTGGACAACAGATTCCAAGACATTCTAGAGGGTCTACTGAACCCAGAACAGTAGGTAAGAACACCCACACACTGTCCTATCCCCATAGCTGGGTGCAGGGAGCGCTCAGATTCTAGCAGACACCCAAACCCCGCCCCTGTGGTATACCACTCCCCTTCCACCCCTCTCCCAGATCTAAGGCCTGGTGCAGACACCCGCCTTGTCTGCTCCTGTATAGACACTGAATCCTGAGACCTACTAGAGGGTCCACTGAAACCAGAGCTGCAGAATACCATTCCACTTCCATCCCTCTCCCAGATCTGAAGCCAGGTGTAGACCCCCACCTGGCCTGCTCCTGTGTGGACACTGGACATCTAGAGGGTCCACTGAACCAAGAGTGGCAGAGATACCACTGAAGCCAGAACAGCAAAGGAACAACTGAACTCAGAGCAACAGACAACATATCCCAAGACATCCTAGAGGAGACACTACACTCAGAGCAGTGGACACCTTATCCTGAGACATCCTAGAAAAGACACTGCATTCAGATCAGTGGACAACTTATCCTGAGACATCCTAGAGGAGACACTGCACCAGAACAGTGGACACCTAGCTGGTCTGCTACCTTGGAGACACCATATCCTGAGACATCCTGGAGGAACCACTGTACTCAGAGCAGCTGGAGCTCAGGATTAAAAGATCACAGAGACATCTGGACTCTGAGGAAAACAGAAACAAGCTAGATAACTGAAAACGAATGCACCAGTCAGAGACATTGAGTTCAGGTAGCACTACAGTTAACCAGATGGAAAAAGGCAAGTGCAAGAATGTAAGCAACAGAAACCAAAGTTTCATGGCATCATCAGAACCCAGTCCCTCCATCATAGCAAGCCCTGAACACCCCATCACACTGGAAAAGCAGAATTCAGAATTAAAATCACTTCTCATCATGATGATAGAGGACTTTAAGAAGGACATAAATAACACTCTCAAAGAATTTAAGGAGAACACAGGTAGACAGGTAGAAGCCCTTAAAGAGGAAACACAAAAATCTTTTAAAGAATTTCAAGAAAACACAACCTAACAGGTGAAGGAATTAAACAAAACCATCCAGGATCTAAAAATGGAAGTATTTATTTCCACAACACTTGTGCCATTATTGCACCTGTACACCTTGCAGGCAGGTCAGCACAGTATGTCTAAGAGTTGGCAGCTGGTGAAACTGCTCATCACTTTTATCCTCTGGCATCACGCAAAGTCAAGTACTTTTCAGCACCATGAATGTTAGTCAGTAGGTATGAAGCTTCAAGTTTGTTACCAGCTCTTAATTTCTCTATATTTAATGACATAATTAAGTGGTGTCTTCAGCAGTACAGTCTTAGCATCAAGTTGTGAAGGATAACCAATAGCCTTTGTAATAATAATATGTGATGTTTGGGAGAAGTCAATTGGAACCATTTGGCCAACAACTCAAAAAAAATGGTCAACTCATTCTTTAATATGGGCATGGATTCTCTAAGGTCTCAGCTCGTACAAAGGTGCTCATAGCTAGATTAGGTCAAACACTGTTGTGGCCAATATCACTTGGGTTTAAATGGGTCTCCTTATTCATTTAGAATCATATAACTAGAATCTCAAAAATAACCCTTCTATCTTAGCTTTTCCCCATTGTGGTAAAATGCAGTGGCAAAAGTAACTTAAGGAAGAAAAATGATATTATGACTAAAAGTTCAAGGTACAATCTATCATGGCAGGAAAGTCAAAGCAAAGTGTTCTAGAAGCAGACAGTCTCATTGCACACACAGCTAAGAAACAGAATATTTGTACACTAGTGCTCATCCTGATTTTTCTGGATTCCTCAGACAGGGAAAGATCTTACCCCCAGTTAAGAAGGATCTTCCTACATCAATTAATGTTATCACGATAATCCCTTATAGACATCGTCAGAACCTGAGTGGACCCTAACCTAGGTAATTCCTTAGAGGTGTGCTTACAGGCTTTTCTCCTAGATGATAACAGACTCTGTAAAGTTGACAGTTGACATTAGCCCTCTCAACTCTACTTAGTCCTGAGCTCCACAATTCTGCATCTCTCTAGATGAATCTTAAAGTTCCTACAAAGGTACTTTTACCTGTAAGTGACTGTCAAAATAGTATTGTTGTGGGATCAAATATGTGGCTCATCTGTTGTTCACCATCTGGCATAGATATCATCTCTTTCTCATGTTTTATTTTTAATTTTTCTTATTATTTAGCAACCTAGAGTCATACAACCTCATTTCTCTTCTATGTGCCATGCTGCCATCTGGCTGTCTGCCTCAGTTTTGGTTTCCTAAACTCCATAAATTGAGGCCATTAAATATATATCCTCCATTTACAAAGTTCTCTCTTTTTTTGTTGTTGTTCACAAATAAAAAGTTTAATTTCAGAATCCAAGTTCATCATTTATAAATACACTAAAGCATAGGCCACACAAATTCAGACTGCGCGTACATACAGTATTTCAACAAAAATTTTTTTTTCTAAAAGGTCAGAGGCGAATGAGTGATTTGTTTCACCCATAGTATTTAATTGATTTGAAATGAAAAAATGAAAAACATTTTTTTAGACATTATAAGCAAAAAACTTTAGAGTCTGGTAAAGAATCTGATAGCTGATACTTCATTTTAATATCCTTGGGATTCTATAATGCCCCAATGATGGTTGAGACTTCCCTATCATAGGAAAAAATAATCTAAATGCCTAAGGCCTTTCTCATGACTGCAATAAACAAGTGCTTTCCCTGTCAACAGGCTACCTCCTCAACGTAGAATCTGAGCTGTATCTGGTCAAACTGTGAGGGGGTCAGTGTAGACTTCTTATGAGATAACTTCATTGTATAGAGACGAAAAAATAAATCAAATGTATTGAGATTTGATCAACAGGCCATCTGCTCTAAACATGTCATATCATGCACTGGTGAGGTACTAAGCATGACTTTAAAACTTGGATCCAATTGCAGGAGCTCATGATAAGCGGGGGTATCTCTGAGCTAACTGACCAAGTCAAACCTGAATGTAACACCTGACATGGGAACGTTCTTATGACCAACTAGCCATGTGACTGACACTCCATGGTATGCCCAAGTTCAGTTTTGTTTTCAAATGCCTGGTCCTATAACATGAACAGCTTCCAGAATATTCTCTCTTTGACATACTTCTGGAGCCTGTGGTTAAGAACTGTTCAGTCAGGATGGCTTAACCTTCACCTCCTATTTACAGGTCTCACTTAACAGCCACAAAAGCTGTTTTGTTGCAATTAAAATATTTAATTAAAATACAGCACCTCTCTGGGCGGTGGTGGCGCACGCCTTTAATCCCAGCACTTGGGAGGCAGAGGCAGGTGGATTTCTGAGTTAGAGGCCTGCCTGGTCTATAGAGTGAGTTCCAGGACAGCCAGGACTACACAGAGAAACCCTGTCTCAAAAAAAACCAAAAATAAATAAATAAATAAAATAAATAAATAAAAAATTAAAAAAATACAGTACCTGATTTGTGGTTTTTACACAACTGAATAAAAACCCTACACAATAAAATTGTTTACATCTTCTTTCCATTCTAAAACAATTATCCCCTCTTAAAAAAAAACTTTATAATTTTAAACCTGACCATCTTATTTCATAATTACCAAGACTGTTTCTAGCGGGCTTCTGAAAATGTACCTCAACACCTGACCTAAGGGAGTAAGGGACATGTGGACATTACAGGGAGAACTGGCAGAGAGCCCCAGATGCCTGGTCTGGTGTCCTACATGGCCCTGCCAGGCCAGTCAGCTCTGGTACAATAGCTAACACTCTGAAGCACATTTTCAGTCTGGTGGCTCCATCTCTGAGTTCAATACTGAAAGCATATTAAGGGGAGATTTACTTTTAAAAAGATGAGCTTTTCAAAATGCTCCATCATGAGCCTGGGCTGGCCAAAGCTGCCAGCCTCCATGGGTGTGCTAAACAGCTTTTCTGAAGGAACTGTACTTGGGGGACAGCCCAAAAATCTGACTGCTAAGGTAGACAGTCCAGGCCACGATGACCTCTTCAGGTTCCAGTAGGTAAGTGGGTCACAACTGTGTTCCAGCACCTCTTCCTCCAAATATACAAGCACCATGTCTTCAGGTAGCTTCTCTCTCTGATCTCTCTTTATTGGTGCGAGGAACCACAGACTGTCCTCTGTGCCAGTGTCTTTAAGTGGGGACCCTGAGTCACAGCCATTGGAGGTGGCCGTGTCCTCTGAGGTAGAATTCAATATTTCTAGCTCCCTGATTAAGTCTTGCCTGTACTACTCTGCCTCCTCCTGTGTGAACAGGGAAGCTTTGTAGCAAGGGTCCAGCAGTGTGGCAAAGATGTACCTGGGGTCATGGAGGGTGGCAGACAGGCGGCTCACCATGGCTTCCTTCAGGGACTTAATCATGGTGTCAATGCCCATTGTCTCCCCAAATAGCATCTCAACTTTCCTGCTGAGGATGTGGATCATGGGGATGACCTGGCTCAGTGTAGACATGTGGGCACTCATCTCTCGGCTTGCAGCATCAAATGGTCTCAGCACATGGCACACAGACTGCATGACCTTCCACTGGTTACAGCCGATCAATTCTCTGAAGTTACACTCAACAGATACCTAATTAACTGCCCTCTTCTTCTCAATTAGACGTTCAAGCATGTGGAATGATATGCCCCACTTGGATGGGACATCCTGGATCAGCTGGTGCTGTGGCAGCTCATACTCTTTCTGCAGTTCTGCTAACTTCTCTCTTGCTCTGGGTGACTGATGGAGCCACTCACACAGCTTCCGGGCAATACTCAGTAAGTTCTGCACCATCCTCTGGCTCTTGATAGCCTCACTCACAATCAGATTCACTGTGTGACTGAAGCACTGCACACTTGAGTGTTCACCCTCACTCAGCATCTTCTCTATGCTTGGATTGTCAGTGACAGTGATGCCAATCTGAAGGCCAATGGAAGTCACCCAGGCTTCCCACCAACACTCCAGCTGCTTCTGAATGCTGTTTCCACTATAGTCACAGTCGATCTGTGACACATCTAAAGTGCTGAGCAGTGGTGGTCCTCACAATGTGGTCCGACAGCGGATGCAAAGGTGACCCAGTGAGCTGTAAGGGTCAGGTATTCAAGAGTCTGGCTACTCATCTATTTTCTGGAGGTGAAGTGGACCACACCACTCTCAGCTTCCTTCAGATGTGACATGATAATCTGTTTCACATTGTCATACATACCTGGAATAGCTGTTCTGGAGAAGTAGGAAGGGAACGGTAAGGAGTACTGAGGCTTCAAGTATCCGAGCAGCCTGTTAAAGGCCACGTTGTCTACAAGGGAGTATGGCTGAAGGTCAAGTGCCATCATTTCGGCTATGAGACTCGTGATTTTTTTGGCAACTGGATGAGAGTCATAGAACTTCTCTGTGGAGTCACGGAAAGAGGAAGCCCCTGACAGCTCTATGCCCAGAGCCCTCCGGATGCCTGGAGTGGCCTCTGAGACACCATTCTTGAGTACCTGGCCATGGAACCACTGCAGATGTCTCAAGAGACAGTTGGTGCCCAGGTTGGTGGGCTTCTTGCCCCTGCTGATGGTCCAGCCACAGTGCAGGCACACCACCTTTGTTGAGTCTGCTGAACAAATAGAAAAGTGATTCCACAGTTTTGAGGTCTTCTTGCTATCAGTAGGAAACATACCTTGATGGTTTTTTCTGACCACCGCTGGCAAGTCAGTTAATTTGGAGGAACTTTCTGCAGAAGACAAAGTGACATATGGAGAGTTTGCCAAACTTGCACCCAGAAAGTCCTTCTGGTTCCTGACTACCTCAGGGTGGCATCTGTACAAGTGTCACATCAAACAACTGATGTCAACATCTCCCTTCTTCCCCTGACTAATAACGCAGCTACAGTACCGGCAAACTGCTTTGAGACTGTCCGTGGGAGCCAGGGAAAAGTGATACCAGACTTCTGACTTCAGTCTTCTCATCACCTTCTTATTCTGCTGGAAGACAGTGCCTGATTCAAACCTTGGATTTACTGTGCCTGCTGGCTGCTTCTCTGAAGAGGATACTACAGAGGCCTCCCCCAAGTCATCAGAGGATGACAACATGGACACATCTTCCCGGGACATGTCCCCAGGATTAGTGTGTGATGACACATCCTCAGGAAGCCTGTCTGGGGATGAGGAGGCAGAAGGGGACTCTTTGACTTGTTTCCCTGGAGACAACGATGCAGAGTTGAGATCCCCTTCTGGAGGCAGCAGGGCAGGCAGCAGGGTTGGGGGCATAGGGTACAATGGTGGGATGCCTGTGCTGCCCCCATTCTCCTGTAGTACAATGGATCGATGTGCTCTCCACATGTGCCTGATGAGGCAGCTTGTGCCCAGGTCCTTCCCGTTCTTCCCTCTACTGAACTCATTCATGCAGTGGACACAGACAGCCTTGGAGCTACCGAGAGGTGACAAGTAGAAGTGCTTCCAGACAGCTGACCTCCTCCTGGACCCAGACGTGCTTTTGGGAAGTGAAAGGTTTCTGTCTGCCATGGTTTCTGAAGTGTCATCATAATGGAGCATGGAAAGGCTGGGGGAGGAGCCTGGCAAAGTCTCCTCTCTGCTATACTTTTCAGTGATAGATACATCAGAGGACACCTCTTCAGAAGAGACCACAGTCACAGACTCTTCCATTGTTTGGTCAGGGGATGGGATCTTGGGAGCCATTTTCTGGACCAGTCTGACAGGCGAGAGCACAGTGCTAAGGTCTCCCACATCTGCAGGCTGTGGTGGAAGCAGAAGAGAGGGAGAGGAGAAGGAGGACCTTGCTGATAGACTTCCATTTTCTTGAATGAGCTTGGTGAGGTGTGCCCGCCTCACGTGTCTCATGAGGCAGCTTGTACTCAGGTCTTTTTCATTTTTGCCCCTACTGAACTCTTTCATACAGTATGTGCATATTGCTTTAGTGCTAACTCGAGGGAAAATAAAGAAATGCTTCCAAGCTGGAGACTTCTTCCTGGAGCTTATGTGTCGACTGGAAAGAAGACTCTGGGTCACAGCTTTCATAGCTACGTTGTACACTGTGCTACTATACTGGGAGAAGAGTGCCCCATAGTCATCCTCGCTCTCGGCAGGTAAGAACTTCCCAGAAGGCTGACAGGCACAGCTTGCTGCCCTGATTTCTGCTTGTTCATCACCACTGTCTGTCTGTCTCATATCCTCTGACTCACTTTTAAAGTCCACTTGTTCCAACTAGTGACAAGGAATTTGATCATCAGTTTCCTCCTCTGTTTTAAAATTTACTTTGTCAGAAACAAAATCTCTGTCCACCTTGGGACAAGTTTCCTGCTTATCCTCCATGACCAACCATAATTATCCTGGTTGCTTTATCATTCTGACATCTTAGGTTAATAAAAACTGCTTATAATATCCACTTGTGACCCCTAAAGTAGATTTTATTCACTTTTTCATAATCTCATTTTCAAGGCTGTTTACTATGGCTGACCATGAATGTCACTGGAAAGCCAAGTATGTCGCTCACACAAGCACACGGTCACAGGGCATGGAGTGCTGATCTGCAGGCGTACACCAGTGCATGCAGCACAGAGTTCTTCCTCTTCTCCGAGACAGGAGCCCCACCATCTTGAAGGCACACACATTCTTCGGCATTTCCTTCCCGATCAACTTCTGCTCCTCGCTCTTGGCAGGACTCAGGATCCCGCCCTGGCTGCCAGGCTCCAGAAGCCGGGGCTGACATTTGTCGCTCACCAAGTACTATGCCCTCCTCTCAGCAAGTCAACCAGAAGTAGAAACTAAAGTATTTGAAGCCAGGTAAGTAAAAAACACAGATATGGAGTGAAGAGACAGTGACCATGGCCATTTATCGTCTCCATGCTTTTAGAGCTCCACTTCCCAGTTCTCGCTCCAAACTCTAGGACCGTCAGAGACCTGAGGCAGCGCAGCCTGCGGGCTGCAGACTGCGTGACGGGCGCGCCCATTCATTAGCTGCTTTGTCTGCCCCACCCCCCCAGCCCCAGCCCCACCGCCCGCCAAAAGTTGTCTTGTATTTACTGAATAATAAGCACTAGAGACCCCTTGAAATTTTGTATATAGAGAAAAGTGTATAACAGATATCTATAGTTTAAACAAAGTGGTACACAAAGTTTTCCTTTTAGAAAGAGACACTACATCTTTAAGAAAATAACCATTGACTGTAACATTGTAGAGGAAAATTACACCTGACTTACCACGGCCTTTGTCAAGATTTTTTGTAAGAGCATTGCCAGCCTCAAGAGCTGAATATATTTGAAAAACAAACTTCTTCATTCTTCTACCATCTACAAAGTCTGTCTAAGAAAAATAGCTATTATGAGGACTGAATTAATGAAAACTTGACATTAATGATAAAGTGAAAGCTACTCAGATAGCTGCTGATTCACGTCACTGTAGGTAGTGGAGGGTAAAAAGCCACCCTTGAAGATGGCAAATAAGACAAGCAAACTCTTAAGCATATCAAAATAAGATGCAAGTGACATTATAAAAATATTTTCATTATCATCAACCTTATAAATAATATTCAGTTTAGTTTTCTTCTGTGTGCCAATCTTCAAAACAAAACTTTCAAATATTGCAAAATTTTCCTTTATTTTAACAGGTTGTTTATTTTGTTTTTCTACTCAGAGGCAAAATGATTGAGAGGATCTTATTTTATAAACAAACAAGAAGCTCAGAGTCCGTTTAAGCACCAGTACTGAAAAGTGTTCCTAGAACTCGGCTTTGCCTCCGGCCAGCATCAAACCTGCCCAAATACAGCTTTATTGATGAGGATAATTCAAGCATAGACCCGCTAAGCAGAACCCATAAGCCCTGTATGTGCATACATTTTGCAATATATAGCTCACTACAAATAATGTTTAAACATAATAAATGCCCAATAATTACTAATTTAGGATCCCATCTCTTAATAGTGGACGGGAAACAAAGGAAACATATAGTTCCTAAGCAAATATTTTATAATATCTAGGACCTTATCTTTTACAAGGTCTAATACTTTGGCTATCTTAACTTTGGATAATTTGTGTGTGTGAAAATTGCATGTTTGTTTGCAGGGGGACACATGTATGCATGTGAACATGTATACATGTGTATGTGGAAGCTAGAGGTTAGCATCAGGAATTTCCTTTGATCCCTCACAATGGCAATCACTGAAGCAAAAGATCTATGATTCATGTACCTTATCTGTCTAGTTTGTTTCAGGATCTCCTGCTATCATCTACTTGGTAATGGGCTTATAGGTGGGCTGCCATACTCACCCCACTTTTACATAAGTGCTGGGGTTCACATTCCAGTGCTCATATTTGTGAAGCAAGCAGTTTATTCACTGAGCTATCTCTCTAGCCTCTTTACAATTTGTTACTTAAAAATATTAATCATTTGTATAAAGAAAGGCTAATGATTTACTTAAGTAAATTTTATGTCTGGCCACTTTGCTGAAGTTGTTTATCAGCTGGAGAAAGTTCTGTGGTAGAGTTTTAGGGGTTGCTTATGTGTACTAACGTATGATCTGTGATACCTTTATTTCTTCTTTGCCAATTTGTATCCCCTTGATCTCTTTTTGTTGTCTTATTGTCCTAGCTACAATTTCGAGTACTATATTGAATAGATACAGGGAAAGTGGGCATTTTTGTCTTGTCCCCAATTTTAATGGGATTACTTCAAGTATCTCCCCATATAATTTGATATTGGCTGTTGGTTTGCTGTATATTGCTTTTATTATATTTAGGTATGAGCCTTGAATTCCTGATCTCTCCAATACTTTTAACACGAATGGGTGTTGTATTTTGTCAAATGCTTTTTCGACATCTACGAAGATGATCATGTGATTCTTTTTCTTTGAGTTTGTTTATATAGTGGATTACTTTAATGGATTTTTATATATTGAACGAATTTCTCATCCCTGGGATGAAGACTACTTGATTGTGGCAAATGATGGTTTTGATGTGTTCTTGGATTTGGTTTGCAAGAATTTTATTGAGTATTTTTGCATTGATATTCTTAAGTGACATTGGTTGAAGTTCTCTTTTTTGGTTGGGTCCTTGTGTGGTTTAGGTATCAGAGTTTAGGTATCAGAGTAACTGTGGCTTCATAGAATGGATTAGGTAGTGTTCCTTTTGTTTCTGTTTTATGGAATAGTTAGTTTGAGGAATATTGGTATCAGGTCTTCTTTTAAGGTCTAGTAGAATTCTGCACTAAATATATCTGGTCCTGTTTTTTTTTTTAGGCTGGTAGATTTTTAATGACTTCTATTTCCTTCCCTTATCCAAATGATAAACAGGTGAAGAAAATTAGGGAAACAACTCCCTTCACAATAGAAACAAATAATATAAAATATCTTGGGGTAACGTTAACCAAACAAGTGAAAGATCTATACAACAATAACTTCAAGTGTCTCAAGAAAGAAATCAAAGCTCTCAGAAAATGGAGATATCCCCCATGCTCATGGATTGGCAGAATTAAAAGTAAAACTGGCCATCCTAACAAAATCAATCTACAGATTCAATGCAATCCCCATCAAAATCCCAACACAATTCTTCAAACGCATGGAAAGAGCAATTCTCAAATTTGTCTGGAAAGAGAAAAAAAAACAGAATAGTGAAAACAATACATAACAATAAAAGAAAGGCTGAGAAAAATCACTATCCCTGACCTCAAGCTCTACTACAGAGCAATAGTAATATAAACTGCATGGTATTGGTACAGAGACAGACATGTTGATGAATGGAATAGAATTGAAGAACCAAAACTAAAGCCACATACTTATGGACACTTGACCTTTGATGAAGAAGCCAAACATGCAATAGGAAGAGGAAAGCATCTTCAACAGATGGTGCTGGTCTAACTGGCTGTTTGCGTGTAGAAAAATTAAAATAGACCCATATTTGTCACCTTGCACAAAGCTCAAATCCAAGTGGATCAAGGACCTCAACATAAGTCAGACTACACTGAACCTAGTAGAAGAGAAAGTGGGAAAGAGCCTTGAACTCATTGACACAGGGGGAAATTTCCTAAACAGAACTCCAATGGCACATGCTCTAAGATCAAGAATTGATAAATAGGACCTCATGAAATTGGAAAGCTTCTGCAAGGCAAAAGACATAGCCAATAAGACAAATTGGCAACCTACAGATTTGGAAAAAATCTTCACTAACCTCACATCTTTATTATATCCAAAATATATAAAGAACTCAAGAAGCTAACCACCAAAAAAACAAACAATCTAAGCAAAAAAATGGGGTATAGAACTAAACAAAGAATTCATAAGAGAAGAATATTGAATGGCTGAGAAACACCTAAAGAAATACTCAAAGTCCTTAGTGATCAGAGAAATGCAAATTAAAACAACCCTGAGATTCCACATTACACCAATCAAAATGGCTAAGATCAAAACCTCAGGTGACAGAACACATTGGAGAGAGTGTAGAGAAAGGAGACCACTTCTCCATTGATGGAGGGATTGCAAACTGGTACAACCACTCTGGAAATCAATCTGGGAGTTTCTCAGAAAACTGAAAATAGATCTACCTGAAGACCCAGCAATACCACTCTTGATAATATACACAAAAGACGCCCCACCAGGCCACCGGGGCACATGTTCCACTATATTTATAGTGCTCTTGTTTGTGATAGCCAGAAGCTGGAAAACCCAGATGTCCCACAGCAGAAGAATGGGTACAGAAAATGTGGTTCATTTACACAATAGAATACTACTCAGCTATTAAGAATGAGGACATCCTGAGTTTTGCAGGCAAATGGATAGAAGTAGAAAATATCATCTTGAGACTCTCAAGACTCAAAGGGAGGGACCTTAGATGAAATGCCCAAAAGTAGGAAGAGTGAAGTTATAGAGCCCACCTGCAACAGGAAGACAGGGCATCAAGTGAGGAGGGGGTTGCCATCCCACAGTCAGAATTTTGACCCATAATTATTCCTGTCTGAAAGAACTACAGGGATGGAAATGGAGAGGAGCCTAAGGAAAAGAAGGTTCAGTGGCAGGCCCAAAGTGGGATCCAGCTCAAAGGGAGTCTCAAGGCCTGATACTATTACTGAGACTATGGAGACCTCACAAAAAGGGACCTATCATGACTATCCTCAGGGAGACCCAACAGCAGCTGAAAGAGTCAGATGCAGATATTTGTACCCAACCAATGAACAGAAACTGCTGACCCCTGTGGTTGAATTAGGGAAAAGATGGGAGAAGCTGAGGAGGAAAGTGACCCTGCAGGAGAACCATCAGTCTCAATTAACCTGGACCCCTGAGATCTCTCAAACACTGGACCACCAACCAGGCAGCATACACCAGCTGATATGAGGCCCCCAACACATATACAGCAGAGGAATGCTGGGTCCTGGTTTTGTCAAAGAAAATACACTTAACCCTCAAGAGACTAGAGGCGCTAGGAAGTTTACAGGTCTGGTAGGGTATGGGTCGGGGTGGAGACATCCTCATGGAGACAGGGGAGTAGGGAAGAGGTATGGGATGTGGAACAGTAGGAGGGTAGACTAGGAGGGGAATAAAATTTGGGAGGGAGTGAAATTAATTAATTAGTCAATTAATTAATTTAAAATATTTATTTCAGTTGTGTAGGAATTGTCAGTGCATGGACTCCAGCTTCATCCTACCAGGTAGTTCTCCTTGGAAAATGTAATGTTTTCACCTTTCATGACCTGAAACCAAAGATTTGATGTTACTGTGTCTATCTTCCATATATCTTTTTATATTGTTACCAGCTCCATAAGACTAGGGAAGGCATTAAACTAATTAGTATGTACTCCCTCTGCTGATAAGTGTGTAAAAAAAAAAAGCAAAGCATCAATGGGGGTAAATTTTTCATGGCCGTGCATCAAGTGCAGAATCAATAAAGCATGAAGGTCTGTAAAGAGTGAAGTCTTCATCCTCTGCATAGCTAGTAAGTTACTTGTACTAGAGTTTGAGTTATAAATGTCACTTGAAAATGCAAAGGGTGCTTTTGAGAGGTGCTGATACTCTTCAGCAGCAGAGTCTTAGAAAGATGTGCTTGGATCATTGAAGATGGTTTCCAAAAGGCTTATTGGACTCTAATAAATGAGAAGGCACCATGAAAGCATCCAAAGGGACCAACCAAGTCCTACCCAGCTATGACATCTATGAACCACGTCAGGAATCAGTATGGTACAAAAACCCTAAGGGTGTAGTAATGACACACATACTCTAGTGGTAACCAACTACTTTCTAATTGGACTTAAGACCCTTTCAACAAGAGGGAGATCATACCTCATACTGGAAGCTCAGAGCTGGTACAATCATGATTATTGGAGGAAAATATACAATCATTAATTTACTAAACCTGCATAACCCCTAACAAAAATTTATATATATTTGTCCTTATACCAGTAAATAAGTGTACTATTTACCCCTCATCAAGGAAATATCTCTGCAATGAACAGAGACCAGTACAGAAAACCACAACCAGTCAAAATGCAGAGTTGTAGAGACTGAAGGATTAGCTAATGTATACATGTACAAAATATTTCCACACCTCTGAAACATTAAAATTGTGGAAGAGAGGGCAGAAAGATTGTAAGAGCCACAGGATTGTGGACTTTGATGTGAGATTGTTTTCTAGTAATATCAGAAGCTACACCCATAAAGTCTCACTTGCATGACTTCTCAAACATGAGCTGAACTAAGAACACATCAATGAAAATGCCAAAGTACTTGGCAGTAGAAGGGGTGGGGTGGGAACCCACAAGGCCTAAATCCTATACAAAGAACTATAGGAAACTAAGAAAAGAACTAAGAAACTAAAGAAATGGAAGAGGTGCCCTTCTCCAGGGACTTACACATGAATTGGTTATCCAATGACAAACTGCCATCCCTGAAAACAGACATACAGGTAACACATGGACCAAACAGGTTAAATTTAGGAATATTTATTTCTATACATACAAGCACGCAATAGCAATTAATGAGAAAAGAAGCAATGAATTTAAAGAAGAGTGCATAGACACAAATGGGAGTCTTTGGAAGGATGAAAGGTAAGAAAAATATTTTAATTAAATTATAATCTCAAAAGTTTTTTGTTTCATATAATAAAAATATTTTCACCATAAGATCCTAACTATGACATTGCAGGTCCAACAAATAGGGACAAAGTTATAAGGACTTAGGCCTCTGAAACCTTGAGCCAAAATAACCTTTCCCTGTTATTGTAAGGTAATGTCTATGATTTCTAGCAGAAGACACAAGCCTCCTAAGCTGGAGCTACCATCTGTGAAAATAAAATTTGAAAACAGCTTAAAACAGACATGCCCCCTCCAGAGGCAAGGTGACCAAAAGAAAAATAAAAAGGCATGCCCCAGACAAGTCCAAACTAGCCCAAGTGAGTAATGGGCCATCCAGTGTTTACTTCTCTCTCCCTCCCTTTCTGGGAGGTCTGGGATTACTAGCCATCCTGCCGCCTCTGCAAGTTGCTGATATTTGAAATAACCAATCATGTGTAACCATGCTAAACTTTCCTGCCTTTCCCTATCCCTACCCATAAATAGCCCAAGCCTCTAGGGTTCGGGGTCGAAATCCCTTGTCTCCTGCGTGGGACGGGTTTCAACCCAAGGGCCCTTGCTATTAAACTACCTTATGCAATTGCATCAAGGAGGTCTCTCGTGTGTCCATGGGTGAGCGCTGGTCCAGACTTGAGGTAGGGTCCCCTCGGGGGTCTTTCACTGAGGGGAATCATAAAACAAAAAATAAAAAAATAAAAAAAGCTGAAAAGAAATTCACCACATATACCATGTTTTGGCATCTGCCCAAAGAACTCAATATCCTACCCCATGTATACTTGCTCAAGCAGTGTCCATTACTGTCCTACTCCCAATAGCCAGAAAATAGAAACAACTCAAATGTCCTTCAACAGATGAATGCATAATGAAAGTGTCGTACATATACACCGAAGAATACTATTCAAGTGTAACAAACATTGAAATAATCACATTTGCAAGTAAATAGATGGAAATTAAAAAAACTACACTACAGATTCAGAAAGACAAGTCTTCCCTGTGGAGACTTGCAGGGGCCCCAAGAACTACCAAGAACATGCTTCATGTTCTCTCTGATCTATAGTTTCTAGCTCCAAACCTTTAGTACATAACCTGGAGTAACTGCAGAGTCAGGAAACTAAAAAGGGACCCTGAGAGTATAAAAGGAGGGAGGAAGATATTATGATATAGGATTAAAGCATGAAGAAAGACTGAGGGGAAAGTTAACAGGGGAGAGGAGTGGGAGGTTAATACAAAAAGAGAAGGGGGATGGAGGAGAGAAAATAACATTAAGGGTGTTTGATAAAGCCTTAAGGAATAATATTATTTTATATTCATCTAAAATTATGATAATACATATAAGTGTATAGATATGTATGTGTGTATATATGTACAATGTATCTTCAATGTACAAATAGCTTAAAGGAAGTTGTGCTGCTTGTGTCAGTAATGCTCCCCTTAAGAGTCACAGACTAACAAACCTCCCAGTATCTGCCATGGGAAACCTTTCTTCTACTTGTTAGTCAAAGCAGTCCAACTGACTTCCAGAAAAAAAAAAAAAAGCTATTGCTGTTGCCCTTTGTTGTCATTTGTCATTGTCTGCTGAGGACGCCACATACTTTGGATACAGGAAACCCGTGGTTAACTGCAGATCTTTACCTCACCCTCAGCTCCTCCAAATTCCCCAGTCTCATTCCTCACTCTGCAGCAGACCACATGCTGAGATGCAACCCCCCCCAATACCCAGTAGACCACAGAGATGTGCCCCTCCTAACTTTCCTCCCCCCATCCCACTCATTGCCTTATCCAAGCCCCCAACTCCAGCAGACACTCACTGGGAACCCACGGGCCATGCAGATCAGGGAAGCAGGTAGGCTAACTGCAGTTTTTCACTTTTTCTTTACTCCTCCAAGTCCAGTTCTTCAAGTCTCATTCTTAGCTCTGTAGATCTGTTGTAGCCATTCCTTATTCTCTGCCCCAATTTTCAGGGGACTAAGCAGATTCTGATAGAAAGCACTATTTTTTCCTTCTGATAGACCCCATCAAGCCCCTACCACATGCTCATTTATAACTCTCAAGTATCCAGAACCACATTTTACCTGTAACCTCCAGGGGGCCATGTTTATCAAGCTCACAGAAGAATTGTCTACAAGCATCTCACAGCCACCACATTCTCCTAAGAATGAGAAAGGAAACAAACCAAGGAATAAAACCCCACCCAACAAATGTGAGACGATATAACAACCCATACAATTACAATCTTCAAATCCCAATAGCCTAGATTCCAGTGTAAAACACAACTAATATCAGCCAGGACATTAAGTTTCCACTAGAGTACAAGAACCCTACAATATCAGGCTGAGTAAACTATCAGCTGAAGCATACAAAAGACAAAGACATTAAAACTGCCTGTATGAATATGATAGAAGTCCTTAAAGACAAAATTATTCATTCCCTTAAAGAAATCTACAAAAACATGAAATTGGAAGGAAATGAAGAACATTCTTCAAGACCTAAAAGTAGAAATAGAATCAATAAAGGAAATTGAGCTAATTCTAGAAATGAAAATTCAGGAACTTTAATGGAAAACACAAAGGAAATATTCACCAACAGAATAGAAAAAAATGAGAGAATCTCGGGCACTGAAGACATGAGAAAAAATAAATAATACATCACTCAAATAAAATGTTAAACCTAAGAAGAACTCCTGAAACTAAAAACATCCAGGAAATCTGGGACACTACAAAAAGAACAAATCTAAGAATAATAGAAATAAAGGAAGATGAAGAAACCAGGTCTAAGAACAGATATTTTCAAAAAATCATTGAGGAAAATTTCCCTAACCCAAAAAGGGAGAAACCTTTCAAGCTCTAGAAAGAAAACTCTCTCAGCAATAAATAACCAACACAAAAACTTACAAAATGAAGAGAGAATTTGAAAAGATACAAAGGGGGGAAATCAAGTAACATATAAAGGCAGACATATTAGAATTACACCTGACTTCTAGATGGAAACTTAGAAGCCAAAAGATCCTAGACAGATGAGCTTCAGACTCTAAGAGACCACAAATGCCAGTAGATACTACTGGCAATACTACTCTACCAAATAAAACTTTAGGTGGAGAAAATAAGACATCCCATGATAAAAAAAAAAAAAGATTAAGCAATATTTATTAACAAATCTAGCCCTAAAACAAGGTACTAGATGAAAAACTCCAACCTAAAGAAGTTAATGACACCCCAAAAAATACAGAGAATGAATAATCCCAGACCAGCAAAATCAAGAGGGAAAACTCTTTCTCCCCCTCCTCTCCTCTCTCAATCTATCATCTGTCTATCTATCTCTGTATCTATCTATCTCTGTATCTATCTATGTATCTATCTATGTATCTATCTATGTATCTATCTATCTATCTATCACACACACATACACACCACCAACAACAACAAAAACAACAACAATAGCAATAAAAAAATAACAGGAATCAATATTCATTAGTTATTGATATCTCTCCTAACAATGTTCTTAATTCTCCACACAGATCTCCAAAAAAACACAAACTAACAGAGTGGATTAAAAAAAATAGGATTTATCCTTCTGTATCCAAGAAACACAGCTTAACATCAAAGATAGAAAACACCTCAGGGTAAAGGGTTGGAAAAAAGATAGTCCAGGCAAATAGACCAAAAAAAAGCTTGTTTAGTCATAATATTTTCAGACAAAGTAGACATCAAACCAAAAGTAATCAAAAGAGCCAGGGAAGACTATATACTCATCAAAGGGAAAATCCATCAAGAGGGCATTTCACTTTTTAACATTTGTGCACAAAATACAAGGGTACACAAGTTTGTAAAAGAAACACTACTAGAGCTTAAATTCCATATTCACCTTCACTTACTGATAGTACAATGGACTATCACCAACGGACAGACAAAAACTAAAACAGAAAAATCCTTGAGCTAATAGACATTATAAACCAGATGAATCTAACAAATGCTTACAGAATAATTCATCCAAACACAAAATAAAACACCTTTTTCTCAACTCTTTATGAAGCTTTCTCAAAAAATTGACCACATACTTGGACTAAAAGCAAGTCTCATCAGATACCAAAAAACTGAAATAGCACCCTACATCTTTTCAAACTACCAGGGGTTAAAGAAGGATATAAACAACAATGGAAAGCCTACAAACACATGGAAACTAAACAACTCACTACTGATTTAAAAAATGGGTAAAGAAAGAAAGAATGAAATTAAAGATTTTCTAAAATTGAGTGAAAATGAATATGCAACATACCCAAACTTATGGGACACAGTGTGGCAGTTCTCAGCAGTAATTTCATAGTACTAAAGACCTATATAAAAACTGAAAAGGTCTCTTACTAATAATTTAATGGTATAACCTAAACCTCTAGAATGACAAGAAAAAAATCACACTCAAAAAGTGTAGACAGCAAGAAATAGTCAAACTTGGAGGCCAAAATCAATAAAATAGACACCCATACACAAAAATAATACAGAGAATCAATGAAACAAAGAGTTGCTTCTAGGAGAAAATTAATTATGAAAAAAATCTGTGAGAAAAAATTAAAAGCCTTTTCCAAATTACTTAAAAACAGAATAGAGAATATCTGAATTAACAAAATGAGAAATAAAAGGGGCAACATAACAACAGATACAGAGGAAATCCAGAAATTATAAGGACATACTTTAAAAATCTATACTCTACCAAATTGGAAAAGATAAAAGAAGTGGATAATTTTCCTCATATACCACTTAGGAATGTTAGCAGTTCATCACCTTAAGCATGCAGACACCTCATCCACATCACTTAGCAATGTTAAATCAAGATCAGATAAATTGAAACAGATCAAAATATCCAAGGGACATATGGTTTTAGCACTGAATTCTACCACACCTTCAAACAAAAGTTAACACCAATGCTCCTCGAAAATACTACAAAATAGAAACATGAGGAACATTGATCAGTTTATGTTATAAGGCCACAGTTACCTGAAACCTACATTATACAAAGACTCAACAAAGAATGAGAACTGCAGACCAGTTTTCTTTACAAATACAGCAACAAATATTTTCAATAAAATACTTACAAACTGAATCCAAGAATAGATGAGATCATTCACCACGATCAAATAGACTTCATTCAAGAAATGAAGGGATGGTTCAATACATGTAAACTAATAAATGTGATCCACCATATAAACAAACTTAAAGACAAAAACCACCTGATCATTTCATTAGATGCAGAATAGACCCTTGACAAAAATCTAACACCCCTTCATGATAAAAGTCCCAGAGAAACTGGAGATACAAGGAACACATCACAACATAATAAAGACAGTTTACAGAAAAGCTGTGGGGCAGTGGGCTATGAGAAGCAGCTGGGTGCTTGGTCGAGCATGAGCTTGGAACCCCGGAACCCTATTGGATGGCAGGAGTTCAGCTCTGTTCCCAGGCCCTGTTTTTTTTTTTTTTCATTTAGCTTCAGCCCTCCAACAACCCCTCCCACAGAGAGGTGTATGACCATCAGTGCCTCAGGTCCTCCCACCTGCAGATGAGGTATCTCCAAGCTCTCAGACCAAGCCAATAGGCATTGTCTGCTGCCAGACCCTAACCCATCCTAAAACTGTATATAAGGGCTCTATTTAGGGGAAGTAAAGTGCTCAAGAATCATCCTGGTGTCCAAGAGTTTCTGTCACAAGAGCTGTAACACCTGGGGAGAGATCTGCTCTCCAGGAACCTGCACGGGACACCAAGCTGCCTCCTTGCCAGCTAGCCAGCTTCTTATTGGCCCAGCCCAGGCCTGGGCCAGCTCAGTGCAGAGAGACAGGTGCAGCACCTGGGAGAGAGGCAGCAGCGGGGAGGGGGTGGGGGGGAGCAATCTCCCCTCCTGCTCACACTCTGTGTCCTTTGGCCCTGACCTCCCTCAACAGGCGGGGCCAGAGACCTACAGACAGTGGAGATGCAGGCTGGAGGCAGTGTGGAGACAGTAGCAAACCCTCCCTGCTCTCACCCTGTCCCCAGCTGGGAGGTCATCATGGGACACCCTCCAGAACAAGGGACCTACAGAAACCCATTGTCAACATCAACTTAAGTGGAGAAAAACTCAAAACAATTTCACTGAACTCAAAAACAAGTCAAAGTTATTCTCATTCTCCATATCTTTTCAATATAGTACTTGAAATCTTAATTAGAACAATAAAAAAAAAGTTGAAAATCAAGTGGATACAAATTGGAAGAAGTCAAAGTATCTTTATTTGCAGATTATTATATAGTATGCACAAGTGACATAAAGATTTCAACCAAAACCTCCTACATCTAATAAACATTTTCAGCAAAGTAGTTGAATGCAAAATTAACACAAAAAGGTCAGTAGCCCTCCTATATACAAATAACAAATGGGTTGAGAATACAAAATATGAGAGAGAGAGAGAGAGAGAGAGAGAGAGAGAGAGAGAGAGAGAGAGAGAGGAGAGAACAGGACAGCAAAAACAATCCTGAATAATACAAGAACTTCTAGAGGTATTACCATCCCTGATATCACGTAGTCCTATAAAGTTACAGTAATTTTTTAAAAAAGCATGGCATTATCACAAGATGTATTAATTAATGGAATCAAATGTTAGTCCGAGACTCCTAAGGATACCTTATTTCTTTATAAAGAAGCCAGAAATACACACTAGATTAATGACAGTGTCCTCCAACAAATTATACTGGACAAACTAGATATCTGTTGCGGCCAAGCTGCCCCACGTTGTGTGCCAAAATGTTGAGGACCACTCTGTAAATGTTGGAAATGCACTGCCAAAAGCCTTGGGGGCTAAGTTGTTAGAGCTGTACTGCCCCAAGCTACTCAGGTCTTTGGGTGGGGTTCAGCAAAAGAGAGAGTGAGGACAGACTCGAGGAATGGAGACCAGACAGAGTGTGATTCAATCTCGTTTATTCTTTAGTCTCCCTTCCTAGTTCAAGTCCCAAGTCTTTAGTTCCTAGTCCCTAGTTCCTAGTCCCTAGTGCCTCCAAGTTCTTCCTCCAAGTGCCAAGTGCCTAATGTCTAATGCCAAGTGTCTAATTACAAGTTCTTCCTCCAAGTGCCAAGTGCCTAATACTAACTCCAAGTTGTACTGATGTCAAGTAATCTGTTGTCTGGTTGTACTCTGATCTCTCTTCTGTCTGCCTCTTGCCTTTTATATGTCTCACTTCTAAGCCATGCCTCTAAGTCATGCCCTTAAGTCATACCCTTAGGCCTTGTCTCTAAATCTAATCTCTAAGTCACGCCCTTAAGTCTCAGTTCTAAATCACACCTTTAAGTCTCACACACCCAAGGGAAGATCCTGGGTATCTAAAACAAGATGTTATCAGAGTGTACTCAGCTGTTGTAGACTAATGTAATCAAGTCTCTTGCCAGGGTATATGGCTCAAGATGGCTGCAAGGATGATAGTGCCTTCTGTCTCCCCACAGATATTAGAGTGTAAAAAAATGCAAATAGATTCATATTTATCACCCTGAATAAAACATCTCTAAATGTATCAAGAACCTCAACATAAAACCAGACACACTGAAATAGCTTTGAAGTCACTGGCACAGATAGAGATTTTCTGTTGGTACAAGCATAAGAAAAATAATTAAATGGGACATCATAAAACTGAGAAGCATCTTCACAGAAAAGAATACCGTTATTCATACAAAATGGCATCTATAGATAGGAAAAAATTTTTCATTACATACACATCTGATAGAGGGCTAATATCCAAATATATAAAGAACTAAAATAAAAACTAGATGTCAAAAAAAATACTTTAATTAAGAGTGGGGAACAGATTCACACAGAAAATTTTCAACAGAGAAAACTCAAATAGCTAAGAAACACTTAAAGAAGTGTTCAACACCCTTAGCCATCAAGAAATGAAAAATCAAAACTACTTTGAGATTTAATCTTATGCCAATCAGAATTACCTAGATCAATAAAACAAGACATCTCATGATGACAAACATGTATGTGGGAGTGAACCCTCATGCAGACACTATGAAAATCAGTCTGATGG
Source organism: Rhabdomys pumilio (assembly GCA_030674055.1). Classification (NCBI taxonomy): domain Eukaryota; kingdom Metazoa; phylum Chordata; class Mammalia; order Rodentia; family Muridae; genus Rhabdomys; species Rhabdomys pumilio. Next base: position 918,341 of record JANHMN010000011.1, read on the forward strand.
TTCTCAGAAAGATAAGATCTAGAGCACTGGTCCCTTATGGTCTGGGCCTGAGCACTGAGCAGATCCCGGGTGGTAGCTCTGCCCCCAATTTCTAGGAATCCAGAAGAAGCAGGGCTCCCAGGTGCTTTCACCCTGGCATTATCTTAGGTAAGGAAAAAGCAATGCCTGCCCCAAACAGGGAGTAACTGGGACCCACAAGGACCCAGGAAGTCACTCCTGGCCTGAGCAGATTTTGGGCCTCAGCTCTTACCCCAGTAGCAACACCCACCCCACACAGTTTTGATAAAACCAAGATAATTGGAAAGACAGGCTCCAGTCCGAGACAGGGCAGGTAGCACTAAGGAGATCCAGATGGCAAAAGGCAAGTGCAAAAAGGCAAGTGCAAAAACATAAGCGTCAGCAACCCAGGGAACTTGGCATCATTAGAACCTAGTTCTCCCACACAAGAAAGTCCTGAATTCCCCATAGTACTAGGAAAGCAAGATTCAAATTTAAAATAACTTCTAATGATGATGATAGAGGACTTTAAGAAGGACATAAATAACACTCTCAAAGAATTTGAGAACACAGGTAGACAGGTAAAAGCCCTTAAAGTAGAAACACAAAAATCCATTAAGAAATTACAAGAGAACACAACCAAACAGGTGAAGGAATTGAACAAAATCATCCAGGACATAGAAGTGAAAGTGGAAACAATCAAGAAATCACAAAGGGAGACTACCCTGGAGATAGAAAACCTAGGAAAGAAATCAGGAGTCATAGACACAAGCATCATCAACAAAATACAAGAGATAGAAGAGAAAATCTGAGGTGCAGAAGATACCATAGAAAATATTGACACAACTGTCAAAGACAATGCAAAATGCAAAAAGTTCTTAACACAAAATACCCAGGAAATCCAGGACACAATGAAGAGACCAAACCTAAGGATAATAGGTATAGATAAGAGTGAAGATTCCCAACTTAAAGGGCCAATAAATATCTTCAACAAAATTATAGAAGAAAACTTTCCTAATCTAAAGGACGAGATGCCCATAAACATACAAGAAGGATATAAAATGCCAAATAGACTAGACCAGAAAAGAAATACCTCCCGTCACATAATAATCAAAACACCAAGTGCACAAAACAAAAAAAGAATATTAAATGCAGTAAGAGAAAAAAGGCCAAGTAACACATAAAAGCAGACCTATCAGAATTACACCAGACTTCTCACCAGACATTATAAAAGCTACAAGATGCTGGACAGATGTCATACAGACCCTTAGAGAACACAAATGCCAGCCCAGACTAGTATACCCAGCAAAACTCTCAATTACCATAGAAGGAGAAACCAAGATATTCCACGACAAAACCAAATTTATACAATATCTTTCCACAAACCCAGCATTATAAAGGATAATAGCAGGAAAGCTTCAATACAAGGAGGGAAATTATACCCTAGAAAGAGCAAAAAAGTAATCCTCTTCCAACAAATCCAAAAGAAGATAGCCACATAAAGATAATTTTACTTCTAATAACAAAAATAACAAGAAGCAACAATCACTGTTCCTTAACACCAATGGACTCAATTCCCCAATTAAAAGACATAGACTAATGGACTGGATCCATAAACAAGGCCCAGCATTTTGCTGCATACAGGAAACCCGCCTTAGTGACAAAGACAGACTCTAAGTTAGAGTAAAAGGCTGGAGAACAACTTTTCAAGCAAATGGCCCTAAGAAACAAGCTGGAGTAGCCATTCTAAAATCTCCAGCCAGAGAACACAAAGAGAAGGACTCATGGCTCCACCTGTATAGGTAGTTGAGGGTGACCTTGCCAGGCATAAGTGGAAGTGGACAGCCTTGATATCTGAAAGTTCGAATTCCCTAGTGTTGGGGAATTTCAAGAGCAGGGAGATGGGATTGAGAGGATGGTGGAAGCACACCCTCATAGTAATTGGAGGGGGGGATAGGGTAAGGGGTTAGGCATCAGTGAAAGTAGAGGGCCTTGGTGCCTGAAAGTTTGGATTCCCTAGTGTTGGGGAATTTGAGAGCAGGAAGGTGAAAATGGGAGGATGGTGGAAGTACACCCTCATAGAAACTCCCAGAATTATATGGATTAAACATAACAGAGGCAAGCCATCAGAAGACTAGATTCCAGAAATCAAACAAAAAAATTATCTTCATACTAAAATTTGTTTTGACAATTGTATATTGCAGAATGCACAGCCTCGGTGTATCTACTCATCAAGTGAGCCAAGCAGACCTGCTCGAACCTCTGATGTCCTGGAATTTCAGCTGAATGCAGTGAAGACACAGTAAGACACTTATCAATTTACTCTTCCCCCCACCCTCTTCTAATATCTCAAAACCCATAATCAGCTTGAAGAAGTTAATGAAGAGTTGGTGCCCCTATTCGGTATCCCCTATGGGCTTGGGGACTGAGGTGGTTAATATTAGGCTGTCTTCTAGAGAAAAGTAGTGGTTTTGTTGAAACAGGGAGGATTAGCTAGGATTTATTGCATAGCCATAACCTATTGATAGAAATATGTATAATTGTTATTAAGATGAAGTTATAATTTCTTAAATGGTACAAAATTTACTTTGATTTCTAATTTAAGGTTTTCATTGGTACGAGCTTCTTATTGATATAAGGTGAGATTAATATTGTTACTCTCATAGGCATTGTGCCTATATAACACATTTAGGAATACAAGGTTTAGACCCAGTTCTTCTTTAACTTTTTTAACTGATTTGAGATGGTTAGCCTGTGAGTTAAGGGCCTATAGCAAATTCATGGCTCTGAGTTTATTGTTAGGGTGTTTTATATATTTTATTTAGCTGAGAGGAGTTAACAAACAATAGTCCAGATTGCCTTACATGGATAGTTGGTTTTCAAAACGTCAGAAGTCCACAAAACTGACGTTACAAACATTTCCGTATTAATGTCCATTTTTATTAGAGACCTGTCTGCTCCTGACAGCTTCCTGTCTTGGATTCTAAGAAGAAATTAAGCATCTTTGGAGTTACTCCAGTTGTGGAGAGACAGACACTAGGCAAGAATTGCCTCTTTTCATCTACAGACAAATCACTGTCTAGAAAATGACACAGTTGCAGAATAGTCGACTAATTATATCTGCCAAGACAGAGTAATCAGCCCTTAATAATTCTGCATCACTTGGTCTGTCAGATGATCCTGGGCCAGAAGGCTGAAGACTGAATGCTCCAACGTTTTATAGCTTAGGGACTATCCAGGTGCTTAGTGATCTCTATAATTTGGCTAAGTTTTAGAAGCTATGCTTGATGCTTCCCATAATTTCAGTTAACTCAGTCATTCCGGATTTCGGACGGGTTTGAAGACTTATAGTCTCATAGCCAATCCTGGCTATTTACTTTGAGAGAAAAGGTTTGAGAGGATGGTTTTCAGCTGACATTCATTCTAAAGCCAAGAAAAAAAGCCAGGTTCAGAATTAAGTCTTCTAGTTAGGAGGGACAGTCTTTTAGTTAGGAGGTTCTGTTTAGTCAACAAAATGATGGACTGGATATTAGGTCTATCTTGTACCTTACTGATACAAGTTGGTATAGTTATGCTCTAATTGTATTCTAAGAAAAAAGTTTTATTTTAACAGGAATAGTGATATGTAGGAGGAGCTAAGGTGGGAGGAGTAAAAAGAGGAAGATAAAGTGTAAGGAGAGGAGGAGAGGAGGAGCTAGGTGACAAGAGGGAGGGACACTGGGGTGGATGTTTTTGTGTCCCCGCTAGTCAAAGATAGTTGATATATCTAAGTTGGGTATTGGGTTACACTTCTAATTGATATTGAGCATTACCAAACTTATAAAGCCTTTGATTAACATTTAAAAAAAAAGTATAAAAGCAAAAAGGAGAAGTAGGGGTGGGATAGGGGTTTTCTAGGGAGGAGAAATGGGGAAAGGTGATGGTATCTGAAATGTAAATAAGATATTCAATAAAGATTTTCACATTAAAAAAAAAGAAAGAAAGATAAGATCTATCTATAAGATCTATCTATCTGAAGATCCAGCAATAGTACTCTTGGGGATATACCCAAAAGAATGCTTCATCCTATCACAAAGACACTTGCCCTTCTATGTACTTTGCTGTTCTATTCATAATAACCAGGAATGGAAAAACATAAATGTTCCTCAACAGAAGGAATGGATAAAGCAAAGGTACATTTACACCATGTAGTGTTACTCACTATATATCTCCAAAAAATGACATCAAGAAATTTTCAGGTAAATATGGACCTACAACAAACTCATCTTGAGTAATGTAACCCAGACCCAGAAAGACAAATGTGATATATATTCACTTATATGTGGATATTTACTGTTAAGTCAATTATGATCAAGCTACAATCTATGCAACCACAGAGGCTGTACAGAGAGTAAGCAACTAGTGGGAATAGAGAAATCTCATTAAGACAAGACCATAAAATAGATAATTGTGGATGCCATCTAGAATAGGACAATTCATTTGGGAGGTGGGGAAGGGTACAATTGAGAAAGTAAAAATAGGGAATTTAAGAAGCATTTGAGGGGTAGTAGGGAAACTTAATATAGAAGAAGCTTCTAAAAATACAACCATATGTAAAGGGTATCTAGACAAAATCACCAAATAATGGGAGTTACAGATTCCCAACTGACTACCTGTAGTCAGTCACCAAGTGCAGCTTCAAGTACCAGGACTGGGTTACATCTAATTGAGTTGTTAGCCAAAGGGGTTAATGGGAATCCCCAAACAATCAAGGCTGCTTCCATATTAGGTTGCTCTCCACAAACTGACAGCAAGGCCCCATTGCTGAAGACAACACCTACACAACTCATTGAACATAGAAATGTAGAGCTGGTGCATACATAGAGCTTTCACCCCTATGTTCTACCATATTTGGTAAAATGAGGCACTTTGCAATGCTATCAAAAGATTAATGTAAACACCAAGCAAGCCAACAAACCCTATGACCATTATAATGGTGTCCTGCATGAAAGATACACTAGGGAAATGGCGGTACAAACTTGTGAGAGTAATCAACCACTATTGGATTTGTCATAAGGCTCATTACATGAGATGGAACTTATACCCAACACTGCTTGGCTGATCCAAAATTTGAGACTAGATAGCCCAAGGATGTAGCATAAAACCAAATACTACTTGTGGTAAAATGACTCCTAATGATATTATGCCAAACTCACAGACTGGTGCTCAGCCATCATCAGAAAAGGTTCCTCCTGCAAAAGATGTATAGTAGGTTGGCCTGATGCTGTTTGTATTCTGATATTAATAATGGTTCCTCAAGAGGAATACACACACACACACAAGCAGACCTTCACATAATTATATGAAGCCATGTAAACTTTCTTCCCATTTTAACTGGTCAGTAAAAGGGTAGAGCCTGTGACTGGGCAGTGGAGGGGAAAGATGAGACTGGAGGCTCAAAAGGGTAGAGCCTGTGACTGGAGGCAGTTAGAGGGGGAAGAGAGGACAAAGAAGAGGAGGAAGAAGCCTCGATGAACCAGAACCTTTCAGCCAGTAAAATCTGCAAGTAAAAGGAGTTTTATAGATTAACTGGTGTATGTGTGTGTTTGTTGTTGTTGTTGTTGTTGGTTGTTTGTTTGTTTGTTTGGGGGAATATTTTATTTATTTACATTTCAGATGTCATCCCCTTTCCCCATTTCCCCTCCCTAAAAATCTCCTATCCCATCCTCCTTTTTGCTTTTGTACCATTTTAATTACATTCAAGTATTAAGGTCAGTTCTAGGTTGAAGAACTAGCAATACAATAGATGCAAATATTCAAGGAACAAGCAAGACAATAAACACAAATAGTCAAAGAACAAGTAAGGCAATAAACAAAATTCCATGAACACTCCCATGATCACTGTTTCTAAAGCCTTATCAGGATGACCCAAATATCTGAGTCAACAGGGAAGTGTGTGCTGTTTTTGATCTGTGGATCCAGAGGAATCTGGGTGGGTGCTGGTGATGCAGTCCACCCAAGCTTAAAGCTGAGTAGCAAAAACTACGCGCAAAACTAAATAATTTGTCTTCATCTTTCCTTTCAGATCTCAGGGAACATGGAAGAAAAGGAGACAGAAAGATTTGTAGAGCCAGAAGACAATAAGAAAATAACTCCTTCTAAATCAAAAGCTCTTATGAACTCACAGAGACTGAATCAGCATGCACAGGGTCTGCATGGGTGTGCACCAGGTCCTCTGTGCATATATTATGGGTTCAAATTTAGTTATGGAATTCCTGCGAGTGTGATTAAATGGATCTCTGAATCTTGAGACTTCACTTGGATTCTTTTCCTTCTGTTTGTTGTTGTCCAACTTACTTTGATGGAATGGTTTCATTTTAGCATATTGTGTTTTATTTTTAATATTTTATTACTATGTCTCAGAAGCTTATATTTTTCTAATGAGAGAAAATTGAAAGTAACAAAAATGTATATGAGTTTCATCCAAATTTGATATTTGAAAAAAGTTCAGTTTGAAAGGCTGACTACCAAAGTATCTAAGAAATTAAGGCCTTGAATTATGACTGTTTATCTCTAAGGTATTTAAATATTACATCTCAGAACCATACTGGTTCTCCCCCTCCTCCTCCCTCTCCCCTTTCTCTCTCTGTCTCCTCCTCCTTCCTCTATCTATCTATCTATCTATCTATCTATCTATCTATCTATCTATCTATCTATCTATCTTTTGTTTGTTCATTTAAGATAAGGTATCATGTTCCCAGGCTTATTCTAAAATCACTATGCAGAGGGTGGCCTTGAACTCTTGATTTCTCCTGACTTCACCTGCCAACTGCTAGTTTTACACACACACACCACCATCATAACCACCACACCTTACCTTGCATATTCTGAATTTTTATTGGTAAAGTACTCCAATTGTTTTAAAATTTAGCCTTTTGATGTAATAAGAGTCACAGAACTATAGATGGACAAAAAAAACTCTATTAGATAATATGGGTGGTATAATAATACTATTGAAAAACAAGAACCAACTTGACTTTCTACTAAAATTATAGCCAAGGTTTAATTTATTCCTGTTATGGTACTATTTGTGATTTATGCCATTGGACACTTGAACTACAAAAAGATGAGTCACTTCTAGGACTGATTCAAGGTAAAACAGGTTAAAATATATTATTAATAAACTCACATGAGCACTTAGTTAAATAAAATGCTGTCTTCTTGTTATGCAAAAATAAATATGTACATACATACATTCATAAATAGTATAGTGAAACATCAAACACCTTGTTGGCTATCATATTCTTATTTGCTATGTGATCCAGTTTCCAAAGCTATGCTGATAGTTCCCTTAAGTGTATTAACAAATTATAGGCATGATGAAACAAGGCCTAGTCCTATCTGTAGTCTTTGAAAGAGTATTTATATTTTCTTGTATAGAATTGGAATGGATTTGTACCAAACCAGTCATTTGGGCCAATAGGACAACTCCTGATCCCTGTAAGGCCCAAGGGAACATTGTTCATACAGAAATGCTCCATGGGAACACCAAAAACAATACACTGAGGTGGTTATATATTCTGACACACTCAAGGTTGTGGTTGTGGCATACATGCAAGTGTGCAACACTAAATAAAGTCAACATGAGGGAGGAAGAAGAAAACTGGCTCAGTTGCAAACACCCTCTACAATTATAGTGTGAAAACTGACAAAATGAGACTCAAGCTTGCTTTATGATTCTATAGGAGCTAAATATAGCATTTAAACAGTCCACTCCACTAATGTCGTATCATTGTGTCAATCTGGGATGCATTTTAATCACAAGCCATCCACCCCCAAAATGGCTGCCTTTGTTGTACTTTTTTATTGGCTCACTCTATCAACATCTGCTGTGTTTAGACAATATGAATTAAAACTGAGGAATGCTGTTTGTACTCAGCTACTTTTGTTGAGAGTGTAACATCCCAAAATTGGCAGTGTTTACGTAAATCAGTGTGGCTGACACAGTCATCATAAACAAACGAGGGAAATATAACAAACACAATGTTCATGCAGGAAATGTTTGTTTGGAGAGTTGACTTTGGTCTCAGAAGATTGATGAAGAGTTACTGATACCATAGATCTGGGCTCTATTGTGGACCATGCTACATCTACTAGAAGACCAGGCCAGGCTGCTGTTTCATATGATAGTCCCCAGAATAAACTTGAGCATCTGTAGAGGAATCCCATCTGGAACCTGAGCAGCTGGATGGATGATGACAACTGCATTCCATCACATGCCACTTCTAGCAGGACTTATGACCTGAGGACCTAATTCTCATTCACAAAGAAAGAATGCTCAGGAACTAACAGCACACAGATGCAGTGGCACAGATGTACAGTGATGCAAGCAGTACAGTTTGTATGTGCAAATGCAGTATAGTTTGTATGTGCAAATGCAGTATAGTTTATATGTGCAAATGCAGTATAGTTT
>JANHMN010000011.1:926799-955535 GCA_030674055.1 Rhabdomys pumilio
TATGTGCAAATGCAGTATAGTTTATATGTGCAAATGCAGTATAGTTTATATGTGCAAATGTTCAAATCCTACCTAAATATTCAATACCTAGGAAATTTGTAAGCCAGTGATACATCCAAACTGCAACAGATCACAGAACTCTGAAATAGTGTGTGACATAAGTTAGATGCTGATAGTTTCCACCTGTCTTATATAAAACAAACAGGAGGTAAAATGGCAAACTATCCTACATCTATATTCTTTAAGAAAGTTTGGATTTGCTTATTTAAGTTTAAGATAGTCCCAAAAGTTTCTCAAGCAGTTAACAGCTACCTTTAGGAAAAAAAAATACTAAGGATGACAAAGTTAAAATCTGGAGGCTTTGGGAGTTAGGGGAATCACTCAGTTGACAAATGCTTGCTGTTTGAAGACCTGAGTTTCTATTCTCAGCACATGCATAAGGGTCAGCATGGTGGTACTTTAGGGAGAAAAAGACAGGTGGTTTATAGGAGCATAGCAGCCAGCTTAGCTAGCCAAATCAGTATGCTCTGGGTTAAGTAAGAGACCCTGTCAAAAATTCAAGGAGGGCCAGACATGTTGCATACCTTTAATCCCAGCACTTAGGAGTCAGAGCTAAGTAAATATGAGTTTGTTCCATCACTCTTATCTATGAAATGAGTTGCAGACTAGCCAGGATTTCATAGTGAGACTCTCTCTTTCAAAAAAGAAAAAGGAAGGAAGGAAGGAAGGAAGGAAGGAAGGAAGGAAGGAAGGAAGGAAAAGAAAGAAAGCTGACAAAATGTTCAACATCCTTAGGCATCAGGAAAGTGTAAAATGACTCAGATTTCACCTTACACCAATCATAATGGCTAAGATCATAAGCTCAAGGGGACAGCACATACTGGCAAGGATATGGAACAAGGGGAACACTCCATGGTGGTGAGAGTACAAACTTGTACAACCACTTTGGAAGTCAATTTGGTGATTTCTCAAAAAATTGGGAATAGTTCTACCTCAAGACCTAGCTAGACTATTCCTGGGCATATATAAAAAAGACGTTCTGCCACACCATACTACATGGACATTTGCTCACCTATGTTCATAGCACCTTTATTTGGTTTTGGGTTTGTTTGTTTGTTTTTACTTTTTTAATGAATATTTTATTTACATTTCAGATGTTATCCCCTTACCCCATTTCTCCACTGCCTAGCAATCCCCTATCCCATCCCCCTCCTCCTGCTTCTATGAGGATGTGCTCCCACTCACCCACCTACTCCCACCTCCCTGCCCTCTAATTCTCCCTCACTGGGCATCCAGTCTTCATGGGACCAAGGATCTCCTCTCCCACCTATGCCTGACAAGGCCATCCTCCCCTACATATACAGCTGGAGCCATGAGTGCCTTCCTATGTGCTCCCAGGCTGGTTGTTTAGTCCCTGGGAGCTCTGGTTGGTTGGTATTGTTGCTCTCCTCATGGGGCCACAAACCCTTTCAGCTCCTTCAGGATCCTCTCTAATTCCTTCATTGGGAACCCCTTGACCAGATCAATGATTAGCTGTGAGAATCTGCCTCTGAATATGTCAGACTCTGGCAGACCTCTAAGGAGACAGCTATATCAGGCTCCTGTCAACATGCAGTTCCTGACATCCACATCAGGATCTACCTTTGGTGACTGTACATAGGATGGATACCCAGGTGGAACAGTCTCCAGAGGACCTCTCCTTCAGTTTCTGTCCCACATTTTATCTTCATATGTGAGAGATTAGGTGTAGGAAGAACCTGGGAAAGAGGGCCTGGAGAGTGAAAAGAAATTGGGATGGAGTTCCCTAGGACATATGTTGGAGACCTGGAATAGGGGAAGCTCCAGGGAATCTATATAGGTGACTCTAACTGAGACTACTAGCAGCAGAAAATATGGAACTTGAAATAGTCACCTGCCAGGCTACAGAACTCTCAGTGGAGTGATAAGGACACCAACCCACCCACAAAAGCTTTGACCAAAATTTGTCCTGCTTTCAAAAAGTTCAGGGACAAAGACTGAGAGAATGGACAACCAATGACTGGCACAACCTGAGACCATCCCATAAGCAAAAACCAATCGCTGACACTATTAGTGACACTCTGTTATACTTGCAGACAGAAACCTAGCATAACTGTCCTCTGAGAGGCTCCACCCAGCATCTGACACAAACAGATGTAGAGAACAACAGATAAACATTAAATGGAGCTTGTGGAAGAGTTGAAAGAAAGATTGAGGGACCCAGAATGAAGAAAGACTTCACAAAAAAAAAAAAACAAAAGATTCAACTACCCTGGATTCTTGAAGGCTCTCTGAGACTGAACCACCAACCACAGAGGATCTATAGCCTGGACCTAGGCCCCACACACATTTGTAGCAGATGTGCAGCTTGGTCTTCATGTGAGCCATACAACAGCTAGAATAGAGAATGTCCCTGACTCTGTTGCTTGCCTTTGGATCCTGTTTCCCTAACTGAGCTGCCTGGTCTGGCCTCAGTAGGAGACAATGTACCTAACCCTGCAGTGATTTGAGATGCCAGGGTGTGTTGGCACCCAGGGGGGTAGGAGGCTTCCACTTCTCAGAGGAAAAGGGGAGGAATTTGGGGAGGGGGTTTTGAGGAGGTACTGGAAGGAGGGGCTGTCATAATAAATAAATAAATAGGAACTAAAGAAAAACTTTAAGGTAATAAACAGCAACAAAAGAAAAGACAGCACAAATGCCCCTCAACTGATAGTTAATAGGGAAGCAGAATGTAGTATGTGTGTGCACTGTAATTCAGGAATAAAAACAATTAAGCCCTGGTTGTCAACGAATAGACATGGAAATGTATGGAGAGAAATGAAGCCAGTTACCAAAGGTCAAATATTGTAGAGCTCCAGTTACATGAAATGGCAAAAATAGGTGAATCCAAAGTGATAAGAAATAGACTCATGTTTACAAAGAACAGATAGGAAAATGGAAAGGGTTATGACTTCTGTAGATGTCCAGAGTTTCTCACTGGTGTATTGAAGATATTCTAAAGTTCACTATGGTGACAGTTTCACAGTTCTATTATGTGATAGGTTAATTATTTTCTAATAGAGCTCTTTTTAAGAAAATTATTGATTAAAAAACTATTCATGTATGCTTTCTTGTGTAAACGTGCACCACAAGAGGGCAGTACCATCAGAGGCCAGATGGAGGTTATGAACCAGCTGATCTGTGTGCTAGGAATGGAACCTAGATCCTCTGCAAAAGCAGCAAGTGCTCTTAGCCATTGAGTCGCCTCTCCACTTTAACAAGCTAATTTTTAACTGGAAAGCACTAAAAGATAAGTACATTTTGAAACTACAAAAAAGGAGGAGCTGGAGAGATGCCTCAGTGGGTAACAGAACTGGTTGTTCTTCCAGACAACCCAGGTTTGATTCTTAGTACCCACATGGTGCCTTAAAACCATCTATAACTCCAGCTTTAGAGAATCTGGTATACTCTTCTTGGTTCCTTGGCTAGCACACACATAATGCACAGACATACATGCAGGCAAAACACTCATACACATTAAATAAAAATAAGTGTAAAAGGAACCAAAATGCTACTTGACACTCTGCTCAAAATGACAGCAATCATATATTGAACTACACTTTTTGTACTATACTACAATGTGCTGTGTAGCATTTTGTGCCAGAATGCTGTACTGTGCTGTGTTACAATGAATGTCGTAATTTACTTACTAACGATACCTTTCTATCCAAAAGAATACACTCTAATAACAATATTCCTTGACATGAATTGCAGAATTGCATGATGACATGCTGTGCTGCCTCCACTGCATATGGAGTTCTATGCTGACTCTCATGGGGACATGCTGCAATGCTCATGTTGTACTGTGCTATGGTGTGCATTGTTAGCAGAGCACAGCAAAGCACACACAAGCCTTACTCCTTTGTAGTCCTGTCTTGAAGGAAAAAAAGACTTCGAAACACACCTTAAAAAGTTAGATACGTTTTGTCTTTATCTTCTTAAGGTGAAATGATAAAACTCATCGATGGCTTAATATGAATAAAGATATGAAATCATCTTCTAAGAAAGCAGATACTGAATAAGAAGATAATATTAAATATGTAGATGTTGATGGGTGGAGAGAAGAAAATGTCTAGAAAAGGGTGGTTATAGGAAAGGGAAGAGAGGCTTCATGACATTTCTATTTCCTTCATGGTTTTCACAGGCCATTAGAGATACAAAGCTGAGGCAGCACTGTCCCTGTGGGTATGGCAAAGCTTGCTTTCACCACTGAGGCCACCCTTTTCTGTGGCTGTTCTGATCAACTGCAGCTACTGGGCCATAGAACTTTAAACTCTGGCGTCAGAGATTTCAGAAGGAGCCACCATCTATTAGAAATTCCAACACAATTCTTCAGAGAAATTGGAAACAATTTTAACTTCATATGGAAACACAAAATTCTCAGAAAAGCTAAAACAATCCTAAATAATAAAAGAACTGCTTAAGGCACCACCAGCTCAGCTTTAAAATTATGCCACAAAATTGTGGTAAGAAAAACAGCTTAGTATGAGAATTAAAAACAGACATGTTGATTGATGCAATCAAATTGAAAACCCAAACACAATGCCACATACCTACAAACATCAGATCTTTTACAAAGCTAAAATTACACAGAGAAGAAAATATTTACTTCCAACAAATAGTGGTCAAACTGGATAGATTCATGTAGAAGAATGAAAATAAGTCCATTATCTATCACTCTGTAGAAAACTCAGCTTGAAATAGATCAAGACCTCCAAAATAAGACCAAATTATCCCAAATCAATAGAAGAGAAAGTGGGGAATTCAGTGAACTAACTGACACAGCAGAGGACTTTTCAAGCAAAAGTCTGACACCACATGCATAAAAAAAACAATAATTAATAAATGTGATGTCATTGATCTAAAAATTTCTGTTCAAGAGATGGCACAATCATAGAATCAAAAAAAGAAGCCTAGAGAATAGGAAAAATGTTTACCTATTACACACTTGACAGGGGTTTAGTTATCTAGACTCTATGGAGAACTCAAAAAACTAAACATCAAAAACCCACAAACATCCCAATTTAAAATAGGACTATATGGATAGAGAATTCTTTAAAAGACAAAATACAAATGGCTGAAAAACACTTTGAAATTCAAATCGAAACTACTTTCAAATTTTATTTTATTACAGAAAGAGTGGCCAAGATCAATAAAACACATTCTGGCAAAGATGCAGGGAAAGATGCTAGTAAGAACTTCAACTTCTACAGATTCTATAAAAATCAGTATAAATCAATTTCTTCTGATATTGAGACTAGATCTACCACAAAATCTAGCTATACCATTCTTGGGCATATGTCCAAAGGTTTCTACAACCAACCATAGAGATACCTGCTCATTTTTGTTCATTTATAATAATCAGTAATTGGAAATAACCTAGATATTTATTAATTGATATATAGATAAAGAAAATGTAATGTTCTTCAACTGTTAAGGAAAATAAAATTGTCAAATCTTCAGGTAAATATTTAGACCTAGAAATAATCAGACTGAGTGAATAACCCAGACACAGAGAGACAAACATTACACTTTTTCTCAGATTTTACCTTTTAAGCTTTAAATGTGTGTCTCATTAAGATTATTCATAGAGGCTGCGTAGTTAGTAAGAGACTAAGGATGAGGAGATTTCTCAAGGTATAAGACATAGAATACTGTGCTGTCAGTAGATAAAGTAGAAATTACAATAGGAGAAGTGAGTGGGAAGGGGAATGGAAAAGGAGGAAGTGTGGGAAGGGATTACTAACACCACATGCCTTTTGAAAGACATATGGAGACCATCTACTATAGCAGATCTCTAAATGTATGCATGTTGAAAACTAAGTGGAGTTACTAAATAACAAAGGAGAAAATGCAAAAGCTAGACATCACCTGCTAACCAAATGAAACTCCCAATACCAGAAGTCAGTTACATAATTTTCAGTCGTTGGCTTCAGAGGTACCATATAATTCCTTAAACACTACAATTATTATTATGGCCAATGAATGCTATTTGTTACTCTCCACAACCTGAGAGAAATTCCATATTGCTGAAGCATAGAATACGGTGAAAGTGAACTGATAATAAACTGCATGCTTCACCCCTACTGGCAAGTATTCATGATGTTAGATGACGTTTTACATACTAAGAAGAGAAAATAAACATCAATCTCACCCAGATATGAATCTTGTGATTCATAATAACAACTTGGCTACAAGATATGTCCACTGGTTAAATAGGAATATAAATGTTAGGAGAGCGACTAACTGTTTTTTAATGTCCACTCTATAAGATGAAACCCATACCTGACACTGTTAATGAGATAAAGAACATGAGACAGTCTGGATAGGACTATATAGAAAAACCTGCCAATACTATTCTGATAAATAGCAATTTGAACATAGCAATCAAACAACCCCTAGCAACATATTGTTATACCCATAAATCAGTGTAGAGAAACTTAAACATCATTAAAGAAGCTTTCTCTTGCAGTAGATGGTAACTAACAGTGAGACCCACAACTGGACTATGTTCAGAGAGTAAAAGTCTTTGGAGTACTCAACCCTAAATAAAATGTCTGTATCACATCACCTCCCTCAAGACTTGGGGAATCTATGCAGAAAGGGGAAGGAGAAAGAGTGTAAGAACTAGAGGTGGTGGATGGCTGTATGGCAAGTGGGCAATGCCACCAGATGAGCATTAAAAACTGAAAAGATTAAGTGAGCTCAAGCCCCTGGAACCTCAGATATTTGAGAATGGCGAGGATAGAGCTGCTCCCTACCTGTCTCTGTACTTGCTCTGGAACATGGAACCATGACACCCAACTGAGAGGACCATGGACACTCAGTCACCAAGCATAACACCTGACGGTCTTCTCTATGCTAGTAGGTATCTAGATGTCCTTAACTTTCAGCCAATCAATGACCTTCCCTTCCTGGATATTCTCATGCCCCCATTCAAATAGTATGTAATTTCTGGTTCACCCCAAATAAAGTGTATGCATTTACATCCATCCCCAGTAAAGCAATATGAACAAGCAAGAATTGTCTCAAAGAGTCGCTTCATTAAAGATAACCAAAAGAAAGGCCTTGACTAAAAAAAGCTTTGACTAAATGACCCGCACCTAAGATTCCAGAAGTCATTTCTCTCCTGCCCCTCGGGTACTTAGCACTTGTTTCTAAAGGACCCAGACCCTGCTCCTCAGGCTCCACTTTCCCTTTCCTGTCTAATGTGCAGATATCCCAAGGGGAAACAAGGACCTCAGAAATTCATTCCTGATTTCCTCTCAAGGCAGTACACTGACAGCACCTGGGTGGATACTCAGAGAAAAGACCCACCAGGAACCTCAGCATTTATCCCAGATCCTACCTTCCTTTTTGGTCAGGAGTATGGTGGCATCTGACACCCTGAAGGGAAACATGAGCTGTGAACTTTCCATTCCGGATTTTGCCCTGCATTCTCCAGGCATCATGAACTTACCCCTCCCCTACCCACCTACATGTAGAGAGAGAGAGAGGTGAGAATGGAGGGAGGGAGGCAGAACACAGTACCACAGAGGACTCCAAGGAAACAGTGTTTTCCAGAAACTACAAGACTGATACATATGAGTTCACAGAGAATGTGAATAGGTAAAACCTACACAGGTTCAAGGCAGACAAAACCCCAGCATGGAGAAGAGGAAATGGACACAAATTCTCATTCATAACTATGGAGTTGTTTATAATTGATATCTGCAGAGGAAGGGAAATCAGTTTTCTTCAATGGAATGACACACCATGCTCCTTTTTCCAGCCATAAAAATACTGATTGTTTCATATACATTTGTAGGTATAATCAATAATCCAGAGATAGTGAGTCCAGGATAATTAATTGTTCTGTAAAATAAAATACATATAAGCCACAAGGAAGCCTGTAATTAGCACAAGACTCTGTCAAAACAAATGCTCACGAGTAAGAACTGAACACTCAGGTTTTCCTAATAAGAAAATGAGAAGTCAAAGGGATACAAAAAGGAAAAGAAGAAGTCAAAATTTCTCTATTTGCAGATGATATGATAGTATACTTAAGTGACCCTAAAATCTCCATCAGAGAACTCCTAAACCTGATAAACAACTTCAGTAAAGTGGCTGGATATAAAATCAACTCAAACAAATCAGTAGCCTTCCTATATTCAAATGATAAACAGGCTGAGAAAGAAATTAGGGAAATGACACCCTTCACAATAGTCACAAACAATATAAAATATCTTGGAGTGAACCTAACCAAGCAAGTGAAAGATCTGTATGACAAGAACTTCAAGTCTCTGAAGAAAGAAATAGAAGAAGATCTCAGAAGATGGAAAGATTTCCCATGCTCCTGGATTGGCAGAATTAATTTAGTAAAAATGGCCATCTTGCCAAAAGCAATCTACAGATTCAATGCAATCCCCATCAAAATTCCAAATCAATTCTTCATAGAGATAGAAAAAGCAATTTGCAAATTTATTTGGAACAACAAAAAACCCAGGATAGCGAGAACTATTCTCAACAACAAAAGAACTTTGGGGGGAATCACCATCCCTGACCTCAAACTGTACTACAGGGCAACTGCATAGTATTGGTACAGATACAGGCAGGAAGATCAATGGAATAGAATTGAAGACCCAGAAATAAGCCCACATACCTATGGTCACTTGATCTTTGACAAAGGAGCTAAAACCATCCAGTGGAAAAAGGACAGCATTTTCAGCAAATGGTGCTGGTTCAACTGGAGGGCAGCATGTAGAAAAATGCAAATTGATCCACTCATATCCCCTTGTACAAAGCTCAAATCCAAGTGGATAAAAGACCTTCACTTAAAACCAGATACACTGAAACTAATAGAACAGAAGGTGGGGAAGACCCTCAAATACCTAGGCACAGGGGAAAAGTTTCTGAACAGAACACCAATGGCTTATGCTCTAAGATCAAGAATTGACAAATGGGACCTCATAAAATTGCAAAGCTTCTGTAAGGCAAAGGACACTGTCAATAAGAAAAATGGCAACCAACAGATTGGGAAAAGATCTTAACCAATCCCACATCAGATAGAGGGCTAATATCAAAGATTTACAAAGAACTCAAGAAATTATACTTCAGAAAACCATATAACCCTATTAAAAAATGGGGAACAGAGCTAAACAAAGAATTCTCAACAGAGGAAACTCGAATGGCTGAGAAGCACCTTAAGAAATGCTCAACATCCTTAGTCATCAGGAAAATGCAAATCAAAACAACCCTGAGATACCATCTCACACTAGTCAGAATGGCTAAGATCAAAAATTCAGGTGATAGTAGATGCTAGCAAGGATGCAGAGAAAGAGGAACACTCCTCCACTGTTGGTGGGATTGCAAGCTGGTACAACCACTCTGGAAATCAGTCTGGTGGTTCCTCAGGAAACTAGACATAGCATTACCTGAGGATCCAGCTATACCACTCCTGGGCATATACCCAGAAGACGCTACAACATATAACAAGGACATATGCTCCACTATGCTCATACCAACCTTATTTATAATAGCCAGAAGCTGGAAAGAACCAAGATGTCCCTCAACGGAGGAATGGATACAAAAATATGTGGTGCATCTACACAATGTAGTATTATTCAGCTATTAAAAATAATGAATTCGAGAAATTTATAGTCAAATGGATGGATCTAGAAATTACCATCCTGAGTGAGTTAACCCAGTCACAGAAGAACACACATGGTATTTATTCACTGTTAAGTGGATGTTAGCCCAAAACCTTAGAATAGCGAAGACTCAACTCACAGACCACGTGAAGCTCATGAAGAAGAAAGACCAAGAGGAGATGCCTCAGTTCTACCTAGAACCAGTAACAAAAACACTCAAGGGAACAATTATGGAAACAAAATATGGGACAGAAACTGAAGGAGGAGCCATCAGGAGACCATTCCACCTGCACATCCATCCCATGAATTGTCACCTAAGCTAGACGTTGATGTAGATGACTGGAAATGCATGCTCTCAAGAATGTATTATAGCTGTCTCCTTAGAGGTCTGCCAGAGACTGACACATTCAGAGGACGATGCTCACAGCTAACCACTGATATGATCAAGGGTTTCCCAATGAAGAACTTAGAAGACTGAAGGAGCAGGAAGGGTTTGTGACCCCAAGAAGAAAGCAACAATACCAAACAATCCAGAGCCACCCCCACCCAGGGTCTAAACCACCAGCCTGGGAGCACATAGGGAGGGACCTACAACTCTAGCGGTATATATAGGGGAGGATGGCCTTGTTGGGCATAGGTGGGAGAGGAGATTCTTGGTCCCATGAAAAATGAACACAGAATGGGGGGAATGTGAGGGTGAGGAGGGAGTTGTGGAGGTGGGGGGTAGGTGCGAGCACAGTCTCATAGAAGGGATATAAGGGGGGATGGGATAAGGAGTTCTTGGGTAGTGGGGAAAATGGGATAAGAGGATAAAACTTGAAATGTAAATATTATAACCAACTACATAAAAGGGGGAAAAAAGTTGTTAGAACCAACATCTTTTTAAAAAAAAAATGTCAGCCCTCTGGGGAAAAAAAATTTTTTTTTTCTTGATACTAAAACTTGTCCAGAGAATTGTATATTGCAGAATACACAGCCTTGGTGTATCTACTCATCAAGCAAAACGAGCAGACCTATTCAAACCTCCAGGTGTCCGGGAATTCCATCTGGATGCAGTGAAGACACAGCGTCAGAAGCTTATCAATTTACTCTTCCACCCACCCTTCCTCTAATATCTCAATGCCCGTAATCAGCTTGAAGAAGTTAAAGAAGAGTCAGTGCCCCTATTCCCCGGGCTTGGGGACTAAGGTGGTTAATATTGGGCTGTCTCTCTGGGGAAAAGTAGTGATTTTGTTGGAACAAGGAGGGTTAGCTAGGATTTATGGCATAGCCATAACCTATTGGTAGAAATCTGTATAATTTAGTATCAAGATGAAGTTATAATTTCTTAAATGGTACAAAATTCACTTGGATTTCAAATTTAAGGTTTGCATTGGTATAAGCTTCTTATTGATATGAAACTGAAATGAATATTGATACTCTCCTTGACATTGTGCCTGTATAACACATTTAGAAATACAAGGCTTAGACCCAGTCCTTCTTTAACTTTTTTAACTGACTTGGGATGACTAGCCTGTGAGTTAAGGGACTATAGCAAATTCATGACTTTGAGTTTATTTTTAGGGTGTTTTCTATATTTTATTTAGAAATAGCTGAGAGGAGATAACAGACAACAGTCCAGGTTACCTTACATGGATAGATGGATTTCAAAAGTCAGAAATCCATAGAACTGACATCAAAATTATTTCTATATTAATGTTCATTTTGATTAGAGACCTGTCTGCTCCTGACAACTTCCTGTCTTGGATTCTAAGAAGAAATTGAGCAGCCTTGGAGTTACTCCAGTTGTGGTGAGACAGCTACCAGGCAAGAATTGCCTCTCTCCATCTACAGACAAATTACAGTCCAGAAAAGACACACTTGCAGAATAGTCGACTGATTATATCTGCTTAGACAGAGTAACCAGCCCTTAATAATTCTGCAGCACTAAAGTCTGTCAGATGAGTTTGGGCCAGAAGGCTGAAGATTTGATGCTCCAATGTTAGGTAGTATAGGGGCTGTCCAGGTGTTCAGCGTTCTCTATAAATTGGCTAAGTTTTAGAAGCTATGCGTAGTGCTTCCCAAAATTCAGTTAATTTAGTCATTCTGGATTTCTGAGGGCATTGAAGACCTATAGACTCATAGCCAATCCAGGCTATTTACCTTGAGAGAAAAGATCTGAGTGGAGGGTTCTCAGCTGACATTCATTCTAAAGCCAAGAAAAAGCCAGATTCAAAACTAAGTGTTCTAGTCAAGAGAGATGGCAGAGGTTCTGGCTAGTCAACAAAAGGATGGATTGGGTATTAAGACTATCTTGTACCTCACTGGTACAAATAGGAATAATTATGCTCTAATTGTATTCTGAGAGAAAAGCTTTATTTTAACAGGAAGGGTAATATGTAGGAGGAGCTAAGGGGAAAGGAGCACCAAGAGGAAAAGATGGAGTAAGGAGAGGAGAAGATGAAGTAGATGAGAAGCTAGGTAATGAGAGAGAAAAAGAGAGAGAAAGAGAGAGGGGGCATGGAGGCAGAAGTTCACATGTCTCCACCAGTCAAAGATAGTTTACATAGCTAGGTTGGGTATTAGGTTGCACTTCTGATTGAGCATTACCATACTTATAAAGCCCTTGATTAACATTTAAAAAAATTGTATAAAAGCCAAATGGAACGGGGGGGGGGGCATGGGATAGGGGTTTTCTGTGGAGGGGAAATGGGGCAAGGGATTGGCATCTGAAATGTAAATAAAATATCCAAAAAAAAAAAAAAGAAAGAAAGAAAGAAAATGTGTGCCTTCTTGGGCAAAACTAGCAACACATTTGAAAAACAAGTTATATGACAGATTAAAGCATTGGCAATTTCTAACACAGCTCACTTTTTGGGTGAGGAGTTCTGGCTGCCTATGCTGGTGAATCACGAGAGTAGAGCTCGCTTATGTCACAAATCTGAAAGAGACACCCAGGACTGTAGGATGTGGTAATAGTACACAATTAAAATACCTTACCTGGGTCTGGGTCCAAGCATTGAGCAGATCCCCAGAGGCAGCTCTGCATCTAATCTCACAGAACCCAGAGGAAATGGACGCTCCCAGGAGCTCTAACCTGGGCAATATCTTAGGTAAGAAGACAGCAACACACACACACCCAAACAGGGAGTAACTGGGACCCACAAGGAACTGGAGGTCACTCCTGGCCTGAAGCACTGTTGGGTCAGTTGCCCTGTATGCAGCAGAACTCACGGGAGGCCTTCAGATTCTGGTGTCTTCAGAGGAGCAAACAAACTGATTAAGCAGAAGGCACAGGCTGGAGGGGCAAGAAAGTTTTAAATCAAGATATTTACCATATACATTAGTAAGAACATCAGGTATGCAGTGTTGTTTTATATGAAGATGCTGTTGAATATTTTATTTAATTTATATTTTTTTCAGAAAAATGCTTGCATACATATGTATGAGTACAAAAATGTAAATAGCCAGGATTGGCTATGAGACTATAAGTCTTCAACCCCATCAAAAATCCAGAATGACTGAGTTAACTGAAATTATGAGAAGCACAAAACATAGCTTCTAAAACTTGGCAAATTTATAGAAACCGCTGAACACCTGGACAGTCCCTATACTACAAAAGGTTGGAGCATCTGATCTTCAGCCTTCTGGCCCAGGATCATCTGACAGACCTAGTGATGCAGATTTATTAAGGACTGATTACTTTGTCTTGGCAGATATAATCAGTCGACTATTCTGCAAGTGTGTCCTTTTCTGGACAGTAATTTTTCTGTAAATGAAAAGAGGCCATTCTTGCCTAGTGGCTGTCTCTCTACAACTGGAATAGCTCCAAAGACGCTCAATTTCTTCTTAGAATCCTAAGACAGGAAAGCTGTCAGGAGCAGACAGGTCTCTAATCAAAATGAACATTAATACAGAAATATTTGTAACATTAATTCTGTGGACTTCTGACATTTTGAAAACCAACTATCCATGTAAGGCAGTCTGGACTGTTGTTTGTTAACTCCTCTCAGCTATTTCTAAATAAAATATATAAAACACCCTAACAATAAACTCAGAGCCATGAATTTGTTCAAGGCTCTTTCCCACTTTCTCTTCTATTAGTTTCAGTGTATCTGGTTTTATGTGGAGGTCCTTGATCTATTTGGACTTGAGTTTTGTACAAGAAGATAAGAATAGATCAATTTGCATTCTTCTATTTGCAAACTGTCACTTGAACCAGCACCATTTGTTGAATATGCTGTCTTTTTTCTACTGAATGATTTTGGCTTCTTTGTCAAAGATCAGGTGATTATAGGTCTGTGGTTAATTCTGAGTCTTCAATTCTATTTCATTGATCTACCTACCTGTCTCTGAACCAATACCATGAGATTTTTTATCACTATTGTTCTGTAGTACAGTTTGAGGTCAGGAATGGTGATTGTCTGAGAAGTTCTCTTATTGTTGAGACTAGTTTTAGCTATCCTGGGTTTTTTTGTTGTGCCAAATAAATTTGAGAATTGCTCTTTCTAACTCTATAGAATTTTGCTGGGGATTACACTGAATCTATAGATTGCTGGAATGAATGGTAAGATAGCCATTTTTACTACGTTAATCCTGCCAATCCATGAACATGGGAGATCATTCATCTTTTGAGGTCATCAATTTCTTTCTTCAAAGACTTGAAGTTCTTGTTGTACAGATCTTTCACTTGCTTGGTTAGAATCACACCAAGATATATTATATTATTTGTAACAATTGTGAAGGGTGTCGTTTTCCTAATTTCTTTCTCAGCCCTTTTATCCTTTGAGTTCAGGAAGGCTACTGATTTGTTTGAGCTAATTTTATATCCAGCCACTTTGCTGAAGTTGTTCAGCTATAGGAGTTCACTTGCAGAATTTTGGGGGTCACTTAAGTATACTCTCATACCATCAGCAAATAGTGATATTTTGACTTCTTCCTTTCAAATTTGTATCCCTTTGACCCCCTTTGGTTGTCCAATTGCTCTAGCTAGAACTTTGAGCACTGCATGTAATAAATAGGGAGAGCGTGGGCAGCCTTGTCTAGGCCCTCATTTTAGTGAGATTGCTTCAAGTTTCTCTTTATTTACTTTGATGCTAGCTACTGGTTTACTGTATATTGCTTTTACTCTGTTTAGGTATAGGCCTTGAATCCTTCCAAGTCTTTTAATTTGAAGGGGTATTAAATTTTGTCAAATGCATTTTCAGCATCTAATGAGATGATCATGTTGTCTTTTTCTTTTAGTTGGTTTATATAGTAGATTACATTGATGAATTTCTGTATATTGAACCATCTCTGCATCCCTGGGATGAAGCCTTCTTGATCATGGTGAATGATCATTTTGGTGTGTTCTTGGATTCAGTCTGTGAGAATTTTATTGCATATTTTTGCATTGATATTCACAAGGGAAATTGGTTTGAAGTTCTCTTTCTTTGTTGAGTCTTTGTGTGGTTTAGGTATCAGTGTAACTGTGACTTCATAGAATGAATTAAATAGTGTTATTTCTGTTTCTATACTGTGGAATAGTTTGAAGAGTAAGATAGTGTTACTTCTGTTTCTATATTGTGGAATAGTGTAAAGAGTATTGGTATTAGGTCTTCTTTGAAGGTCTGATAGAATTCTGCACTAAACCCATCTGGTCCTTGGCTTTTTTTGGTGGGGAGACTTTTAATGACTGCTTCTACTTCTTTAGGGGTTATGGAACTGTTTAGATGGTTTATCTGAGCCTGATTTAACTTTGGTACCGGTCTGGTACTTGTATCCATCTAAAAGATTGTCCATTTCATCCAGATTTTCCAGTTTTGTTGAGTATAGGCTTTTGTAGTAAGATCTGATGATTTTTTAATTTCTGTTGTTTTTGTCTCCCTTTTCATTTCTGACTTTGTTAATTTGAATACTGTCTCTGTGCCCTTTGGGTTAGTCTGGCCAAGGGTTTATCTATCTTGTTGATTTTCTCAAAATAAAACAGCTCCTGGTTTTGTTGATTCTTTGTATAGTTCTTTTAGCTTCCACTTGGTTGATTTCAGCCCTGAACTTGGTTGTTTCCTACCATCTACTCCTCTTAGGTATATTGTTTTTGTTGTTTTTGAAGAACAGCCTTAGTCCATGGTGATCTGGTAGGATGCATGGGATTATTTCAATTTTCTTGTATCTCTTAAGGCTTGTTTTGTGATCCATTATATAATCAGTTTGAAGAAGGTACCATGTGGTGCTGAGAAGAAGGTGTATTCTTTTGTTTGGGGTTTAAATGTTTTATAATTATCTGTTAAATTCATTTGGTTCATAACTTTTGTTAATTTCAGTGTTTCTCAGTTTAGTGTCTGTATCCATGATCTATCTTTCTATTGGTGAGAGTGGAGTATTCAAGTCTCCCACTAGTATTGTGGCCTTTGAGCTTTAGTAAAATTTCTTTTACAAATGTGGGTACCCTTACATTTGGGGTATAGATGTTGAGAATTGAGAGTTCATCTTGGTAGATTTCTTTCCCTTTGATGAGTATGAAGTGCCCTTCCTCATCTTTTTTTTGATAATGTTTGGTTAAAAGTTGATTTTATTCGACATTAGAATGGATACTCCAGCTTGTTTCTCGGGGACCATTTGCTTGGAAAAAAATTTTCCAGCCTTTTAACTGAGGTTGTATCTGTCTTTGTTACTGAGATATGTTACCTGTATGCAGCAAAATTCTGGGTTCTGTTTATGTATCCAGTCTGTTAGTTTATATCTTTTTATTGGAGAATTGAGTCCACTGATGCTAAGAAATCTTAAGGAAGAGTGATTGTTGCTTCCTGCTATTTTTCTTGTTAGAGGTGGAATTATGTTTGTGCGGTTATCTTCTTTAGGGTTTGTTGTAAGAAAATTATTTTTTTGCTTTTTCTTTTTTTTCTTTTTTTATATATTTTATTTACATTTCCAATGCCATCCCCTTTCCCCATTTCCCCTCCCTAGAAAACCCTTATCCCATGCCCCCTTTTCCTTTTTGTTGGATGTAGTGTCTAACCTTTGTTTGGAATTTTCTATCTATTATCCTTTGTAGGGCTAGATTGGTGGAAAGATATTGTTTAAATTTGGTTTCATCATGGAATATCTTTTTTTCTCCATCTATGGTAATTGAGAGTTGTGCTGGGTATAGTTAAAAAGCCTGGGCTAGCATTTTTGTTCCCTTAGGGTCTGCATGACATCTGCCCAAGATCTTCTGGCTTTTAGAGTCTCTGTTGAGAAGTCTGGTGTAATTCTGATAGGTCTGTCTTTATATGTTACCTAACCTTTTTCCCTTATTGTTTTTAATATTCTTTCTTTGTTCTGTGCATTTGGTGTTTTGATTAGTATGTGACGGGGGTAATTTCTTTTCTGCTCCAATCTGTTTGATGTTCTGTAGGCTTCTTTTATATTTATGAGGATCTCATTCTTTAGGGAAGTTTTCTTCTATAATTTTTTGAAGCTGTTTACTGACACTTTGAGTTGGGAATCTTTGCCTTAGGTTTTATCTTTTCATTGTGTCCTGGGTTTTCTGAATGGCTTGGGTTAGGAGCTTTTTGCATTTTACATTTTCTTTGACTATCATGTCAATACTTTCTATGGTGTCTTGTACATCTGATATTCTTTCTTCTATCTCTTGTATTCTGTTGGTGATGCTTGCATCTATGTATGACTCCTGATCTCTTTCCTAGATTTTCTATCTCCAAGGTTGTCTCCCTTTGTGGTTTCTTTATTGTTTCTATTTTCATTTTTAGAATTGGTGGTTCTGTTCAATTCCTTCACCTGTTTAGTTGTGTTTTCCTGTAATTCTTTAAGGAATTTTTTTGTTTCCTCTTTAAGGGCTTCTACCTGTTTAAATGTGTTCTCCTGTATTTCTTTAAAATAATTATGTATGTCCTTCTTAAAATTTTCTATCATCCTTATGAGATGGAATTTTAAATCAGAATCTTTCTTTTCAGGTGTGTTGGTGGTATCTAAGGCTTGCTGTGGTGGGAGTACTGGGTGCTGATAATGTCAAGTAGCCTTGGTTTTTGTTGCTTATGTTCTTGTGCTTGCCTCTTGTACCCTTCCCCCAGCCTGCCGGCCTGTCAGCCTGAGCAAGCTGGGCCGAGCTGCTTACCACTAAAGAGCGAATAACAATAGGACCTGGGAAGCTGCTTGCCTTGGAGACCTGCTGTCTGCCACAGCAGTCGAGTTGAATAGATTGCCTGCTGAGCTTGCTTGATACACCTCTGCACCCCCCCCCCATTAAGGATGCACACCCCTCACCCATGCTGCTGAAGAGACTCTTCCTGTGGGGGTGGGGTCTCCCCCTTTTTATTTGATGGTCTTACATTAAACTGTGAGCCTCGATCAGAGAACTTTGTCCTGGCTTCATTTCTTTCTGCCCTTGTACCCTTCCCTAGCCTCTCTTGCAGGTGAACCCGGTTTAACTGTGGCTGCTGGTGGCTACAGCCTCTCACCATCTGGTTATCTTTTGGTGTTAACTGGTCTTGCTGTCTCTGACTGGAGCTTGTCCCTCCTATAAGCCTCTGAGCCTGGATGTGTCAGCATTCCTTGGAGACAAGGGATCTCTGGGAGGGATTGCAGGTGTGAAGAGCTTTGGCATAGGGTCAGTTCCGGGGCACAGAAGAAAACCAGACACCAGGTATGCAGTTTACAGAGAAGCAGGGAGTATTACATATTATGATCACATTCTTGGCTTTTGTGGCTTTTTTTTTCTTTTACAGAGAAGTTAAGTTGATTTCCAGAATGCATGTCAGGCAGCTCAAAAAGGTCTATAACATGAGCCCCAAAGGATCTGACTCCTCTATCTCCATGTACACTGCACTTATATGTACAAACCTACATGCTGACATATACACATATACACAATTTAAGATAAAAAGAAAATTGGAAAAATGTACATCTTCCTCCAGTTTTATCCTGATAGGTGGAAAGATGTTAAGTCAAATCAATTTAGGCAACGATTGTCTATTGAAGGGGCCTCAAAACAGTACAAAATAATGTGGTTCTGCGTGTGGGTTTTAACTTTCCAACTCATGAAGTTTTAATCATTAGTGCTAGAGAACTTTTAATGTTCTGAAGTTCCTGAGAACTGCGATTCATCATATGTCCTGCTGGGTAAGTAGCACATTTTGTGCATGCAGAGACCAAATGTTATTTATATCCTAAAACACTAGAAGGGTTCATTCTTAGATTCTTAAATAGACTAGCAGAGTAGATAGCAGAGCAGAATTTATGATTAAAAAAAAAAAAAAAAAAAAACGAATGTTAACCACTAGAAAGAACTTACTGGGTTTCATCAGCATTGCTAACCCTCATAATCTACCCTCTTTATCTGATGTAATATTTACATAGGCATGCAAATGTTTTATTATGTCTAAAGTTAAAATCAAGAGCAAAAGCTTGGCTCAAAGAAGTAAAGATAGCAAATGAAGAAAATTGGCCATTTTAGCCAGCCACATTGGAGACTCAATCGACAAAGATGGGTACATTTCTTCTTTTTTTTAGATAAAATTTAAAATGCTTTACTTTTCTAGCATCAACATAAAGATGGGGTATGTGCTTTTATTATAATAAAAGTAACAAAAGTAACATGTTCTGAAATTCATAGCCCATTGCCTATATAGACAGAGAGCTATGTTTTGCTCTAGCATTTGATAAATTTCCTTTAAAAATATACCATGGATGCTGTTGCCATAGGAGACTTTTTGTATAATTTGGATAAAAAGAGTATGCTCAAAATATTTCAGTATTTCTGATAAGAATTAACAGTTGCAGTTCCTTTGAGGTAGGCAAAACTCTCAGTATGTCATATGGCTTCCAGAAACTTCTAGGTCTGTTGGTACTGTGTATAACATCAGGAATTTAAGACCAATAAGTTGCTTTTTCAATTAGCTCATGTGCTTGGTTGGCAGGACAGTACAGAAGAATCAAACTATACTTATAAGGCAAATGGTAAAAACAGAACAGTTCATGCTATGACAGGAAATGTAACAGCTGGGTCATTACATGTAAGAATTTGTTGTATTTGAACATGTTTAGTATTAATAGCAACATAGTAATCCAATTAATTGGAACAAGTTAGCTTGTTTAGTTCTTTGAAGACAGATTTCTTTTCATAAAATATATTCTGATTATGGTTTTCTTTCCCCCAATTACTTGCAGTTCCTCCCCTTTCCCTTACAGATTCACAATTTTCTGTCTTTCATTAGAGAACAAGCAGGTATATAAGGAATAATAATAAAATACAGTAAGATAAGATAAAACAAAACCAAATAAATCAGAATAGGACTAAACAAACTAACAGGGGGAAAAAGAATCAAAGAAAAACTACAAGAAACCCATATAGACAGAAACATTTACAGATATCCCATAAAACACAAAACTAGAAATCGTAACATATAAACAAAGAACATGTAAATTTAAAAGATATGTCCCAACAAAACATTATGAGATGAGCACCTCTAAAGATGCCTTTGAGTTTATTGTGTTGGCCATCTACTGCTGGGCATGGGGCCTACCTTAAGAGTACTTTGTTTTCCTAGTAAGACTCCTTTGGAGAAAACTAGTTTTTTGTTTGCAATGACTATTTGAGTTAGGAATGGGGGGTATTCTACTTATCTTCTCAACTCTAGGACCCCATCTAGTGCAGAGCCATGTAAGCCCTGTGTATAAGCTACAGTCTCTGTGAGTTCATTATGTACATTGGTTCTGCTGTGTTTAGAAGACATTGTTTCCTAGTATCCTCCATCTCATCTGGCTTATACACTCTTTCTACCTCTTCTGCAGAGTTCTCTGAACTCTGATGAAAGGTATTTGATGGAGACCTCCCACTTAAGACTGCAGTGTTCCAAGGTTTCTCACTCTCTGTGTATGATCTGGCATGTATCTGCATTTATTTTTAACTACTGCAGAAGGAAGCTTCTCTAATGATGCCTGAACAGAACAAAGGCATATAGGTTAGAATAATGTCATTGGGAGACATTTCATTGCTACATTCTTTTAGCAGAACAGTATTTGGTTTTCGTCTTGGACTATTACCTATCAAGTCTCAGGTTCTTGGCCACCCAAGTAGCGTTGGATATGTATTCTATCTCATGGAGTGAACCTGAAATCAAATCAGATCTTGGTTGATTGCTCCCACAAGTTTTGTGTTACTATTGCACCAGCTTATCTTTCAGACAGGATAAGGAGCATACATTATAGACAACTGAAGATTAAAGGGTTTGTAGATAGGTTTGTATTTACCTTTCTCTTTTGGCAACATGCAGAGTATTTCCACTTCCATAAACACCAAACCATAGGGGTGAAGGCTCTAGGTAGGCCCCAGCCTGACTGCTGCTTGTTCAATGAGTTGTGTAGATGTTGTCTTCAGAAATAGGTCTTACTGTCATTCTGTGGAGAGCAACCAATAGCTTTGACAATAGCCTGGGGTTTTTGGCAGTTTCCACAGCACACTTTTAGCCAACAACTCAATTATGTCAAACCCAGTCATGGTACTGAAAGCTTCATTTGGTGATGAGAGATGTCTACTTGAGGCTTTGTCTCTCCTGTATTTGGTGATTTCACTTAGGTCAATTTTATACATGGATATAATTTAATAAGCTTCTATTTACTAGGTTTCCATATGACTCTTAGTTTTAGATGTCTTTTCCCATATTGCCTCCCCAGACCCATTTTCCTCCCCCTCCCCGTTTAATCCTCTCATTCCAGTTGCCCCTTCTCAACTCACCCATTCATAAGTATTGATTCATTTCTCTTTCCTAGAGAGCTCCCTCTTGTTGGCTCTTTACTCTCTAACTAAACTTCTTATTTACAGTTTGAAGCTAGCTTGCTTATTAATGACATAACAGCTAAAATTTACATATAATTAATGCCATATTTGTCTTTCAGAGTCTAGATTGCCTTACTTGGGATTTTTTTATAAGCGGAATAATTTTACCTCAGAATTTCAATTTTGTAAATGGCTGTGTAATATTACATTGTGAACATATTTTATTTATTTATTTATTCATCCATTAACTGAAATCTAAGTTGTTTCTAATGTCTGGCTAGTATGAATAGAGAAGCAATGACCATGGTTGAACAAGTGTTTCTGTAGTAGGATAAACCATCCTTTGGGTATATGATCAAGAGTATATCTTGGCGAAGATCAGTTCCTAGCTTCCTAAGGAACCACCACACAGATTTCTACAGGGACTGTACAAGTTTTCACTCCACAAGCAATGCTCTATATCCTCAGCAGTAGGAGCTGTTATTTGTTGTGTTGATGTTGACCATTCTGAGTGTTGTAAAATAAAATCTGCAGGAAGCTTTGATTTGAATGCTCTAAGTGTTCCTTGGCTATTTGAGTTTCTTCTTTTGAGAATTCTGTTTAGATCTATTTTCAATTGGATGGTTTTCTTGATGAGTTCTTTCTATTTTAGGGATAGTAGCCTTCTAACAAATGTGTAGGTGCTTGTTGGAGACCAGAGACCCCTAGGCTGCCAGGGTCAGCCAAAGGTCAGAGGCTTTCCAGAAAAGGCGCACCCTTCACAGTTCCAGCAATGTCACAGCTGGATCTCAGAACTTCCTCAGAATGTGAACTTCCGACGATGAAGATAAGCAACAGCCTCGAGCCATAGATAACCGGACTAAGGACACTGGGCGGGGATGGGTGTTTTTACTTCCCTGTTTTAATTTTGCTTATATACTGCAAGCCTTGCCTCAAGTAAATGAGACCTTGACAACAGCTAGACTGACTCTGTCTGTTCTTCGCCGCTTGGTCTCCCTTCTCTCTCCCACCCGTGTCTCTTTCAGGTGGTGGCTACTCAGGGACCCTGTAATAACTTTGCCCGCTGGACGGGACAAGTGGCACCCGAACAGGGACCTGAAGTACAGCTGACCATCGGACGACGGAACGAGGATCCTAGGAAAAAGATGTGGTGACCTGCGACTGTCTCGCTCGGACTGTCGAGAGGTCAGGATTTGACAGGTACCTAATCATTGTCGTCCCATAGACATGGGTCAGAAGTTGATAAGGGAGGAAAAATTTTTACAGGATATAAAGAGTTCCCTCAGGGAGAGAGGAGTAGAGTTAAGAAAAAAGGATCTATATAATTTCTTTTGCCTTTTGAGTGAGCCTGTCCATGGTTGAATGTGACCGGCACTCAGATTCACTTAAAAACTTGGGACAAGGTCGGAACAGACTTGAGTAAGAAATAACAGCAGGGAGAAAATATCCCAGAAAGTGCCTATAGTCTTTGGGCCCTCATCAGAGACATTTTGGTGGACAAAGATGATAAGGGGGAAGGAAGACGCGTCCTCACACTGGTTACTGAATTTTTAGAATCAACAAAGAGTGATACGGCCTCGGAGGGGTGTCCCTTGAAACCCCCGTCGCCCAGACCATCAGTTGTTTTAGACATGCCTGAGGATGGGAGAGCGGCAAGAAAAGATAGCCAAATCTAAAGGGGAAAGTAGACCTCCACACATATACCCGTCTCTTGGGGACTTTAAAAATGAAGCTAAAAGCTGCTCTTAAAGGAACCCGCATGTTTTTTTTGGCTTCTATGGTAAGGAGCTAATGGATGTTTCTCCTAGAAAAATCTGTGACTATGATTATTGGGTTCAGCAGGTGACAAGGTGCTTCTCTTGAAATTACAGAAAAAGCAAGAAAATTTTGTTTAGTCTAAATATATGTGCAGCCACTTCATTTTTGCTTCGGACTGGTTTCAAAAGTATAAAATGTTCTGCACGTCGTGGTTATAGATTATTTGCCTATAAGTTATTGGGTATGATTAAAAATTTTTTGCAACTTTAGTAACAGAAAGTTGGCTTAAAACTGACGACTCAGGGTTGGAGTCATTCAGAAACCAGATATATAAAGATAGGATTTAAAACAATGTCTCTTTAAGAGATATTAAAAGCTGCACTATCATGCATTCATATATAAGAACTGACAGCCAAACTTAGTAACATGAAAGTAATGTACTTGGTGTTGATTTTAGAGAAAATAAATTTACATTGTAAAAAATCGGTTTTGTTTCCCAAAATTATGGTTACACTCTAATATTGCAAAAGAAACTAAAACATATAGTTAAACTGAGATCTCAGTGGGAGTTTCATCTAGAACACACAAGGCTCTGATAAACCATTTTAGGAATTTGTAGGTAGGCTACTAAAAGGACTGGTAGAAATTTTAGAGACCCCAGGCAGGAGTTGTTTTTTACACACTTGGCTTATGAGAATGCTAACTTCAGTCCAAGCCATGCTTTCACAGCGCTGAGGTGATAAGGAATGTTCTAGGTATGGGGACATGGGTCATTTTCGAAAAGTCTGTCCAAAAAATAGAGGCATAGACAGACAGCAGAATCACTCCCCTAGAATTTGTCCTCCGTATAGGAAGGATAATTGTTGGACCAGGCCTCAGGGAGTAGGCCCAGATTAAGAGCTATCACACTTGAGTTGAGACAGGGCTCGGAATGGGCTCGGTGGAGGCTTGTGTGACATTCCTTTTGTCATGGTCACTCTGACTAGCCCCTAGAAAGGTGTTTTTTGGAATTAGTTTATTACATTGCTTCTTCCTTGGGGAAGAAAGGTCAGCCTTTCTTATAGCCTTACATTATATACAAAATTTGTTGTTGCTTTAATACAAGAAAGTTAAGCGTTTGAATCTTTCAGTGTATATTATTCATTGCATGGTATTCTATTAGTTGATCTCTCTGAAGGAGTTTTAATGCAAGCCTTTGCGCTCATACAAGGAACTTCAAATTTTTGAGAGTGCTTGTTGCTCCAGAAAATATTCAAAGGCTGAAAATATTTACAGACAGCTCACCTAATGGGAAGACAGTATATATAATTAGATCACGTGTTCATTTTCTTAAGTTTCCCCCTGCTTCAGCACAAATAATTGAATTATGTGCTGTAGCCATTGTTTGAAATGCTGAAAAATTAAGCTTTCAACTTGTATATTCATAGTATATTATAGCTCCTGGTTTATAATTGCTTAAAATTGTTCCTTTTTTCGATATTGCTAATTCTCAGTTTTACAAATACAGCTTAATTTAAGAAACATGTACTTTTCCTTAACTTTATAAGACATTTAAGAGCACATGTTGGATTGCCTGAACTCCAGGGCAATGCCACAGCAGATTTGTATACCAGGCAGATTATAAGCCTTACAGTAACAATTGGCCAAACAATTTTATTCTTTATATCATCAAAATAGTAATACCTCAAGACAATAATTTGGTATTTCTAGAGAGTGTGCAAGTCGAATTGCAAAAACTTATTCTTGGTGTCCTCAATTTTTTGATAATTGTGTTAATCCTTGAGGCCTTATACCTAATCAATTATGGCAAGTGGATGTTACTTTTTTCTGATTTTGGAAAACTAAAACATGTACATGTAAATTGACACCTTCTCAGGCGTTCTAGTTGCAACTGCTTTAAGAGGAGAAGCAACTAAAAATGTAATGAGTTACTGCCTACATTATCTTTCTATCCTTGGTGTTCCATATCAAATTAAGAGAGAATATGGAACTGGCTATTGCAGTCGGACCTTTGAGATGTTTGTTGACAATTTAATATTACCCATATTAGCAGGATTCCTTATAATCTTCAAGGACAAGGTATTGTGAAACAGGTATCGTGGAACTTTAAAATAATATCTTCATAACTCTCTGAGTTTGGGAGGAGCAGCTACTGGTGCTTTTGCCCTGGTTTTGCAAGAAACTCAAACAAAAATTGGCTTTTAAAAAACCAAAGAGTGGGAGTTATACCCACAGAAGGGGTCTCCTAGAAATATTCTCCATCATGCCTTGTTGTTCTCAATTTTTTAAATCTGGATGCTCACAGCAAATCTGCTGCCAATCACCTCTGGCACCCTGAGACCAATAAAAATTATGCCACAGTTATGTGGAAGGACCTTCTTATTTTTAAATGAAACGGCCTGGATTCAGTTCTCATATGGGGGCCGAGGATCTGTATGTCTGTTTGATACCAAAGAATGCGTGGCTAGATGGCTGCCAGAAAGATTGGCGAAACAAACAGATACCTCCACAAAGCCAGACCCAATTGTGGATAAAATGGATAACAACTAAAATCCAGGGAAGAGAGATATCCCTGAGAATCCCCTTCTTTTTTCCTTTCCAGAAACAGCGAGAACAAGAAAAACTAGTTTTCTGTCTCTCCTTGGCTTACTACCCTTCTCCCTTCCATCCTGGACCCTGTGATCAGTCCCCTTCGCCTTTTGGCTTTCCACCGGTGGGCCTTTAACAGACACACTGGCTTTGTAAAACAACAAATTGACTCCATGGCATCTAAACCCGTACAAGTGCATTATCATAGACTTGATTTGGCCGATAGAGGCTTGGCTGAGCCTTGCGTTGACATATCTCCTTTAGGAGCTGCATAGAACTCAGATCTATGCACGTTGGTTCGGCATGGCACGAACACAACGTGGGTACCTGAAAGGGGTGCGTGACGAGGTACCGCAGGGGGAGGACCCAAATTGTCCGCTTCTGAGTCCCCGGAAAAGCAAACCTGATTGCATAGAGGTTGGTGTTGACTTCTTGTGTCTCAAAGCAGCCGACTAGGACCCTCGATATCCTACGTGGCCCATGAGACAAAATAACCCTCTCCTCCCCAAAAAGACACCATTACAAATGATACTGGGAGGATCAGGTCAATGCTTTCCCCCTCTGGTCAATGCCCATTTATCTGCCAATGAGATTTCTTAATGTCCGCATTTGCCTGCCAGCCTCCTTTAAAATTGTTAAAAGGGAGCAGATGCCGGGAGTCAAACTCAAGAAATTACCTGCTGTTCTAGAAAGTCTAGTCAGTACAAGGTTAAGAAAGGACGTTCACAGTTCTCAGGTCCCAGGAACTTAAAAAACTTCTGGCATTTCCTTGTAGTTGGTTATGACAGTGGGATGGTCTAGGGCAATAAGGATATGACAGTGGACTGGTCTTAGACAGTAAGGATTCGATAGTGGGATAGACCTAAGCAATGACCCTCACCCAAACTTCCCGGTTTGCTGTGTCCTTATAACCTGCCCCCCACACTGAGATTTTCCTTAAAACAAGGAAGGGAGAGATGTTGGAGACCAGAGACCCCTAGGCTGCCAGGGTCAGAAAAGGCGCACCCTTCACAGTTCCAGCAATGTCACAGCTGGATCTCAGAACTTCCTCAGAATGTGAACTTCCGACGATGAAGATAAGCAACAGCCTCGAGCTATAGATAACCGGACTAAGGACACTGGGCGGGGATGGGTGTTTTTACTTCCCTGTTTTAATTTTGCTTATATACTGCAAGCCTTGCCTCAAGTAAATGAGACCTTGACAACAGCTAGACTGACTCTGTCTGTTCTTCGCCGCTTGGTCTCCCTTCTCTCTCCCACCCGTGTCTCTTTCAGGTGGTGGCTACTCAGGGACCCTGTAATAACTTTGCCCGCTGGGACGGGACAGGTGCTAAATATCTTTACCTATTCTGTAGTCTGCCACTTTAATTGTGTCCTTTGCCATAAAGAAGCTTTTCAGTTTCATTTATTGTTGTTCTTGTATCTGTGCTATCAGTATTCTGCTCAGAAAACCTGTGTGTGTGTGTGTGTGTGTGTGTGTGTGTGTGTGTTTTCACATGGAGTTAAAAATTGTCCTTTCAAGACTTGTGAGAAAACACATTGGAATTTTGATGCATTTAATACATTTCATCTGTAGACTGCTTTTCTTAGTATGACTATTTTTACTGTATTAGTCTTACAGAATCATGAGTGTAGAAGTTCTTTTCATTTTCTGAAATCTTCTTCAATTTTTTTCTTTAATGTCTTAAAGTTTTATCCTACAAGTCTTTCACTTGTGTGGTTAGAGTTAACCTCAAGATATTTTATATTTTTCTGAGGCTATTGGGAAATGTATTGTTTCTCTGATTCCTATCTCACATGTTTGTCATTTGGAAATAGAGAGGCTGTAGATTTTTGTGTTCTAGTTTTGTAACTAGCTACTTTGCTGAAAGTCTTTGTTAGTTGTAGGAGTTTCTCATGCAATTTTTGTGGTCACTTATGTATAAGATCATATCATGTGCAAATAAAGATACTTTGACTTTTTACTTTTCTGTTTGTATCTCTTGATCTGTTTCAATTTTCTCATTGCACTAAGACTTCAAGAACTATATTAAATAGATATTGAGAGAAAATGGCCATTTTTGTTCCTGATTTTAGTGGGAATGTTCTGTATGTCTCTCCATTTAGTTTGATTTTGGCTATGAATTTGCTGTAACTTGCCTTTATTATGTTTAGATATGTCTCTATATCACTAATCTTTCCAGGACTTTCATCAAGAAGGAGTGTTGGGTTTTGTCACAGGGGTGTTAGGTTTTTTTCTGAATCTAGTGAGATAATCATGTGGTTTTGTCTTTCACCTTGTTTATGAAGTGGTTGAAATGTATTGATTTATGTAGGTTCACCCATCCTTGTATAACTTAGATGATGCCTACTTGATTGTGGTGGGTGATCTTTATAATAAGTTCTTGGATTTTGTTTGTAATTATTTTACAAAAAAATGCATCTAAATTCATGAGAGGAATAGTTCTATAATTATTTTTTCTTTGTTGGGTCTTTATGTGGTTTAAGTATTATGGTAATGCCCTCATAAAATAAACTAGAGAATGTTCCTTCTGTTTATAGTTTGTGGAATAATTTGAGGAACATTGGCTTTAACTTTTCATTGAAAGTCTGATAAAAGTCAGTGCTAAAACTATGTGGCCCTAGATTTTTGGGGGGAAGACTTTTAGTTACTGCTCTACTTCACTAAGAGTAATAAGTGTTTACATTGCTTATCTGATCTGATCATAATTTAACTTTGGTAGGTGGTGTGTTCTGAGAAAATTATGTTTCATTTACATTTTACAATTTGATAAATTATAGCTCTTTAAAGTATGTCATCATTCTCTGGATTTCCTTGATATCTATTCTATTTCTTTCTTATCTCTATTTTTTTTTTTTTTTTTTTTTTTTTTTTTTTTGGATCTTCTCTCTTAGCTTTTTAGTTAACTTGGATAAGAGTTGGTCAATCTTACTGATTTTCTCAAAGAACCAACTCTTTGTTGGGGAGA
>JANHMN010000011.1:965601-981096 GCA_030674055.1 Rhabdomys pumilio
AACAAAAATTGATGTGATATTTGCCCTTGCCCTTTATTACTACCTAGAACACAGAGTAATATCTGGATCTACAGGAATATTTGATATCAAAGTACAAAATACATAAATGGATGAGATCAGGAAAGAAATCAAAAGGGGGAAAAAGATCCTGAATCTACATTAACCCCAGATTGCCATTCTTCTAATGTCCATGGAAAGGAAAAAATATAGCCAATATAGTAGCATAATTATTAAATTTATATAACCTATTTTGATAGCTCATTAACAAGAAATTGAAATCATTAAAATTTCTACAAGTTTAATTATTTGTATCCAATATACAACTGTGAAATTTTACAATCTGCATTCAACATTAGCTTTCCTGGACCTTAATAACATGACAAAAGATCAGTAGTATGACATTTTTACATGGGCAGATTCCTAATTGGTCTGCTCCTGTGAAGACACCATATACTTAACCATCCTAAAGGAATGGCACTCAGATCAGTTGAGAAAGCTATACTCCAAGGGGCTCTAACATGCCCAAGATCATAAGATTTCAGAATTCCATAGGCAGCCTGAGTCCCAGGAGTTCTTTCACCCAGGACCACAGGATCACAGAGACAGATGGACTCTGAAGAGTTCTGACACAACCAAGATAACAGGAAAGTCAGGCTCCAGTCAGAGACAGTGAGTGCAGGTAGCATGAGAGATAACCAGATAGCAAAAGGCAAGTACACAAACATAAGCAACAGAAAACAAGGTTACATGGCATCATCAGAATCCAGTTCTCCCACAATAGCAAGTCCTGGATACTCCATGACACTGCAAAAGCAAGATTTAGATTTAAAATCACTTCTCATATTGATGATGGAGGACTTTAAAAAGGACATAAACAGCTCTCTTAAAAAAAAAATACAGGAGAACACAGGTGAACAGGTAGAAGCCGTTAAAGAGGAAACACAAAAATCCCTTTAAAAATTGAAAGAAAACACAAGCAAATAGATGAAGAAATTAAACAAAAACATCCAGTATATAAAAATGGAAGTAGAAACAATAAAGAAGTAACAAGGGGAGACTACCCTGGAGACAGAAAACCTAGGAAAGAGATCAATAGTAATAGATACAAGTATCACCAAAAGAATGTAAAAGATAGAAGAGATAATCTCATGTGCAGAAGATGTCATAGAAAACATTGACACAACAGTAAAAGAAAATGCAAACTGCAAAAGGCTCCTAACCCAAAACATCCAGGAAATCCAGGACATAATGAGAAGACCAAACCTAAGGATAATAGGTATAGATAAGAATGAAGATTCCCATCACAAAAGGGTCAATAAATATCTTCAAAAAAATTATATAAGAAAACATTCCTAACCTAAAGAAAGAGATGTCCATGAACATACAAGAAGCCTATAGAACTCCAAATAGACTAGAGCAGAAAAGAAATTCCTCCCATTGCGTAATAATCAAAACATCAAATACACAAAACAAAGAAAGAATATTAAAAGCAGGAAGGGGAAAAGGTCAAATAACATATAAAGGCAGACCTATAAGAATTACACCAGACTTTTCATCAGAGTCTATAAGAGTCAGAAGAACCTGGACTGCTGTCATACAGACACTGAGAGAACACAAATGTCAGCCCAGACTACTATACTAAGCAAAATTCTCAGTCACTAAGATGGAGAAACCAAGATATTCCATGACAAAAACAAGTTTATATAATATCTTTTTACTAATATAGCCCTAGAAAGGATAATAGAGGGAAAACTCCAAAAGGAGAGAAACTACAACCTACAAAAAGAAAGGAAGTAATCTTCCAACAAACCCAAAAGAAGATAGCTACACAAACATAATTCCACCTATAATAACAAATATAACAGGAAGCAACATTCACTTTTCCTTAATATCTCTTAACATAACTGGACTCAATTCCCCAATAAAAAGACATAGACTAACAGACTGGATACGTAAACAGGACCCAGGGTTTTGCTGCATACAAGAAATGCACTTCAGTGACAAAGACAAACACTATCTAAGAGTAAAAGGATGGAAAACAATTTTCCAAGCAAATGGTCCCAAGAAACAAGATGGAGTAGGCATTCAAATATCAAATAAAATCAAATTTCAACCAAAAGTTACCAAAAAAATAATAATAATAAGGAAGGACACTTCATACTTGTCAAAGGAAAAATCTACCAAGATGAACTCTTAATTCTGAAAGTCTATCCTAAAAATGCCAGGGCACCTACATTCATAAAAGAAACTTTACTAAGCTCAAATCACACATTACACCTCACACAATAATAGTGGGGGATTTCAACACCCCACTCTCAGCAATGGACAGATCATGGAAACAGAAACTAAACAGAGACACAGTGAAACTAACAGAAGTTATGAACCAAATGGATTTAACAGATATCTATAGAACATTTCAAGCTAAATCAAAAGAATATAACTTCTTCTGAGTACCTCATGTTACCTTCTCCAAAATTTACTATATGATGGATCACAAAACAAGCATTAATAGATACAAAAACATTGAAATCATCACATTCATCCTATTAGATCACCACGGACTAAGGCTTGTCTTCAATAATAACAAAAACAATGGAAAAGTCACATACATGGGGAAAATGAACAACGCTCTACTCAATGATAACTGACTCAAGGAAAAAATTAAGAAAGAAATTCAAGACTATTTAGAATCTAATAAAAATTAAACCATGTCATAATAAAACTTATGGCACACACTGAAAGCAGTGCTAAGGGGAAAACTCATAGATCTAAGGGCCTACAAAAAGAAACTGAAGACAGCATACACTAGCAGCTTAACAATAAACCTGAAAGCTCTAGAAAAAAAAAAGAAGCAAATACACATAAGACTGCAGGAAATAATCAAACTCGGGGCTGAAATCAAACAAGTGGAAACCAAAATAATTATACAAAGAAGCAAAAAGACCAGGAGCTAGTTCTTTGAGAAAATCAACAAGATAGATAAACCCTTAGGCAGACTAATGAGAGGGCTCAGAGACATTGTCCAAATTAAGAAAATCAAAACTGAAAAGGAAGTTATAACAGAAACTGAGAAAATTTAAAAAATCATCAGATCCTACTACAAAAGCCTATGCTCAACAAAACTGAAAAATCTGAATGAAATGGACAATGTTCTAGACATATAACAGGTACCAAAGTTAAATCAGGGGCAAATAAACTATCTAAATAGTTCCATAACCCCTACAGAATTAGCAGGAGTCATTAAAATTCTCCCTACCAAACAAAGCCAGATTGGTTTAGTGCAGGATTCTATCAGGCCTTCAAAGAAGACCTAATACCAATTCTCTTCAAACTATTCCACAAAATAAAAACAACAGAAACACCACACAATTTGTTCGACGAAGCCACAATTATATTCATACCTAAAGCACACAAAGACCCAACAAGGAAAGAGAATTTCAGACCAATCTCCCTTATAAAGATCGATGTAAAACTATTCGATAAAATTCTAGCAAAACAAATCCAAGAACATGTCAAAACAATCATCTATCATGATCAAGTAGGCTTTATCCTAGGAACGCAGAAATGGTTCAATATTCAGAAATCTGTCAGCATAATTCACTATATAAACAAACTCAAAGAAAAAGCCACATTATCATATCACTAGATGCTGAGAAAGCATTTGACAAAATTCAACAAACCTTCATGGTAAAAGTCTTGAAAAGATCAGTCATTCAAAGCCCATACATAAACAAAGTAAAAGCAATATACAGCAAGCCAGTAGTCAACATCAAACTAAATGGAGAGAAACTTGAAGCAATCCCACTAAGATCAGGGACTAGACAAGGCTGCCCACTCTCTCCCTACCTATTCAATATAGTACTTGAAGTCCTAGCCAGAGCAATTAGACAACAAAAGGAAGTCAAAAGAATACAAATAGGAGAGGAAGAAGTCAAAATATCACTATTTGCAGAAGATATGATAGTATACTTAAGTGAACCCAAAACTTCCACCAGAGAACTAAACCTGAAAAACAACTTCAGCAAAGAGGCTGGATATTAAATTAAATCAAACAAAGCAATAGCCTTCCTCTATTCAAAAGATAAACAGGCTGAGAAAGAAATTAAGGAAACGACACTTTTCACAATAGTCACAAGTAATATAAAATACCTTGGTATGAATCTAACCAAGCAAGTGAAAGATCTGTATGAAAACAACTTCAAGTCTCTGAAGAAAGAAGTCAAAGAAGATCTCAGAAGATGAAAAGACATCCCATAGCACATAGAAAGGGACCTACGGCTCTAGCGGTATACATAGGGGAGGACTACCTTGTTGGGCATAGGTGGGAGAGGAGATTCTTGGTCCCATGAAAAATGAACACAGAAGGGAAGGAATGTGAGGGTGAGGATGGGGTAGTGGGGGTAGTGGGGTAGGTGCGAGCACAGCCTCATAGAAGGGATATAAGGAGGAGGGATGGGATAAGGGGTTCCTGGGTGGTGGTGGAAATGGGATAAGAGGATAAAACTTGAAATGTAAATATTATAACCAACTACATAAAAGGGGAAAAAAGTTGTTAGAACCAACATCTTTTTTTAAAAAAAGTCAGCCCTCTAGGGGAAAAAAAAAATTTTTTTTTCTTGATACTAAAACTTGTCCAGAGAATTTTATATTGCAGAATACACAGCCTTGGTGTATCTACTCATCAAGCAAATTGAGCAGACCTATTCAAACCTCCAGTGTCTGGGAATTACATCTGGATGCACTGAAGACACTGCGTCAGAAGCTTATCAATTTACTCTACCCCCAACCCCTCTTCTAATATCTCAATGCCCGTAATATGCTTGAAGAAGTTAAAGAAGAGTCAGCGCCCCTATTCCCTGGGCTTGGGGACTAAGGTGGTTAATATTGAGCTGTCTCTCTGGGGAAAAGCAGTGATTTTGTTGGAACAGGGAGGATTAGCTAGGATTTATGGCATAGCCATAACCTATTGGTAGAAATCTGTATAATTTAGTATCAAGATGAAGTTATAATTTCTTAAATGGTACAAAATTCACTTGGATTTCAAATTTAAGGTTTTCATTGGTATAAGCTTCTTATTGATATGAAAGTGAAATGAGTATTGATACTCTCATGGGCATTGTGCTTGTATAACACATTTAGAAATACAAGGCTTGCACTTCCGCCTCTCTCCCGGATCTGAGGCCTGAAGCAGACACCTGCCTGGTCTGCTTCTGGGGGCACCGGATGCCTCCTGACCCATCCTTGAGGGTGCAAGAAACCCAGAGCAGTAGGTAAGAAGACCCGCTCACTGCTCTAGGCCCAGAGCTGAGTGCAGGGAGTGCTCAGATTACAGCAGAACCCCAAACCCCGCCCCTACGGAATAGCACACCCCTTCCACCTCTCTCCCGGATCTGAAGCCTGAAACAGACACCCGCCCTATCTGCTTCTGGGGGCACTGGATCCTTCCTGACCCACCCTAAGGGTGCAAGGAACCCAGAGCACTAGGGACACCAGATCTCTCCTGACCCACCCTAGAGGGTGCAAGGAACCCAGAGCAGTAGAGGATCCACTGAACCCAGAGTGGCAGAGGACCAAAGTAACTCAGAGCGACAGACAACATATCACGAGACATAATAGAGGTGCCACAGCACTCAGAGCAGTGGACACATTAGCCTGAGACACACTATAAGAGACATAACACCCAGAACAGTGGACACCTAGCTGGACTGCTACCTAGGAGACACCATATTCTGAGTTATCCTAGAGCTATCATCGTACTCAGAGCAGCTAGAGAAGATCACAGAGACATTGGGACCCCAAGGAGACCAGAAACAAGCAAGATAACTGGAAAGGGAGGCCTCAATCAGAGACAGAAAGTACAGGGAGCACTAGCGTTAACCAAATGGCAAAAGGCAAGTGCAAGAACATAAGCAACAGAATCCAAAGTTACATGGAAACATCAGAACCCAGTTCCCCCGTTATAGCAAGCCCTGAACACCCCATCACACCAGAAAAACAGGATTCAGAATTAAAATCTCTTCTCATGATGATGCTAGAGGACTTTAAGTAGGATATAAATAACAGTCTCAAGGAAATTAAGGAGAACACAGGCAGACAGATAGAAGCCCTTAAAGAGGAAACA
This sequence comes from Rhabdomys pumilio, assembly GCA_030674055.1. NCBI lineage: Eukaryota > Metazoa > Chordata > Mammalia > Rodentia > Muridae > Rhabdomys > Rhabdomys pumilio. The sequence goes on from JANHMN010000011.1 coordinate 971,723, forward strand.
CAAAAGTCCCTTAGGGAATTGGAAGAAAAAATAACCAAACAGCAGAAGGAATCAAACAAAACCTCCCAAGATTTAAAAACGGAAGTAGAAACAATAAAGAAATCACAAAGGGAGACTACCCTGGAGATAGAAAACCTAAAAAAAGGATCAGGAGTCATAGACACAAGTATCACCAACAGAATACAAGAAGTAGAAGAGTGAATCTCATGTGCAGAAGATACCATAGAAAACATTGACACAACTGTCAAAGAAAATGCAAAATGCAAAAAGCTACTAACCCAAAACATACAGGAGATCCAGAACACAATGAGAAGGCCAAACCTAAGGATAATAGGTATAGATGAGGGGGAAGACTCCCAACTTAAAGGGCCAGTAAATATCTTCAACAAAATTGTAGAGGAAAACTTTCCTAATCTACAGAAAGGGATGTCCATAAATATACAAGAAGCCTACAGAACTCTAAATACTTTAGACGAGAAGAGTAATACCTCCCATCACATAATAATCAAAACATCAAATGTACAAAACAAAGAAAAAAATACTAAAAGCAGTAAGGGAAAAAGGTAAAGTAACATATAAAGGACGACCTATAAGAATTACACCAGACTTCTCACCAGAGACTATAAAAGCCAGAAGATCATGGACTGATATCATACAGACCCTAAGAGAACATAAATGCCAGCCCAGACTACTATACTCAGCAAAACTTTCAATCAATATTGATGGAGAAACCAAAATATTCCATGATAAAATCAAATTTGCACAATATCTTAACACAAATTCAGCTCTTCAAAGGATAATTGGGGGAAAACTCCAACACAAGGAGGGAAACTACAACCTAGAAAAAGCAAGAAAGTAATCTTCCAACAACCCTAAAAGAAGACCCCTACACAAACATAACTCCAACGCCAATAATAACAAAAATAACAGGAAACAACATTCATTATTCCTTAATATCTCTTAATATCAATGGACTCAGCTCTCCAATAAAAAGACATAGACTATCAGACTGGATACATAAACACAACCCAGAATTTTGCTGCATACAGGAAACGCACCTCTGTGAAAAAGACAAACACTACCTCAGAGTAAAAGGATGGAATACAATCTTACAAGCAAATGGTCCCAAGAAACAAGCTGGAGTAGCCATTCTATATCAAATAAACCCAATTTTCAACCAATAGTAATCAAAAAAGATAAAGAAGGACACTTCATATTCATCAAAGGAAAAGTGTACCAAGAGGAGCTTGCAATTCTGAACATCTATGCTCCAAACGCAAGGGCACACACATACATAAAAGAAACTTTACTAAAACTTAAAGCATACATTACACCCCACACAATAATAGTGGGAGATTTCAACACCCCACTCTCAGCTATGGACAGATCATGGAAACAGAAACTAAATCGAGACACAATGAAATTAAGAGAAGTTATGAACCAATTGAACTTAACTGACATCTATAGAACATTTCATCCTAAAACAAAAAGATATACCTTTTTCTCAGCACCTCATGGTACCTTCTCCAAAATACACCATATAAATGGTCACAAAACAGGCCTCAAAAGATACAAAAAGATTGAAATAATCCCTTGTACTCTATCAGACCACCATGGATTAAGACTCGTCTTTGACATGGACAAAAACAATGGAAAGCCCACATACATGTGGAAACTGAACAATGCTCTACTCAATGATAACTTGGTCAAGGAAGAAATAAAGAAAGAAATTAAAGACTTTTTAGATTTAAATGAAAATGAGGACCCTTCATATCAAAATTTGTGGGACTCCATGAAAGCAGTACTGAGAGGAAAAATCATAGCTCTAAGTGCCCACAAAAAGAAAATGGAAAGAGCATACATTAACAACTTGACAGCACACCTGAAAGTGTTAGAACAAAAAAAAGCTAATATACCCAAGAGGAGTAGACAGCAGGAAATAATCAAACTCAGGGCCGAAATCAACCAAGTTGAAACAAAAAGAACTATACAAAAGATCAACAAAACCAGGAGCTGGTTCTTTGAGAAAATCAACAAGATAGACAAACCCTTAGCCAGACTTACCAAAGGGCGCAGAGACAGCACTCAAATCAATAAAATTAGAACTGAAAAGGGAGACATAACAACAGAAACAAAGGAAATTTAAAAAAACGTTAGATCCTACTACAAAGTCCTATACTCAACAAAATTGGAAAATCTGGATGAAATTGACAGGTTTCTAGATAGATACCAGGTACCAAAGTTAAACGAGGACCAGATAAACTATCTAAACAGCCCTATAACCCCTAAAGAAATAGAAGCAGTCATCAAAAATCTCCCCACCAAAAAAAGTCCAGGGCCAGATGGTTTTAGTGTAGAATTCTACCAGACCTTCCAGGAAGACCTAATACCAATTCTCTTCAAACTATTCCACAGAATAGAAACAAAAGGAGCAATACCCAATTCATTCTACAAAGCTATAATTACACTCATACCAAAGCCTCACAAAGACCCAACAAAGAAAGAGAACTACAGACCAATCTCTCTTATGAATATTGATGCAAATATACTCAATAAAATTCTCGCAAACTGAATCCAAGAACACATCAAAGCAATCATCCATCATGATCAAGTAGGCTTTATCCCAGGAATGCAGGGTTGGTTCAATATTCGAAAATCCATCAATGTAATCAACTACATAAATAAACTCAAAGAAAAAAATCACATGATCATCTCACTGGATGCTGAGAAAGCATTTGAAAAAATTCAACATCCCTTCATGTTGAAAGTCCTGGAAAGAGCAGGAATTCAAGGTCCATACCTAAGCATAGTAAAAGCAATATACAGCAAGCCAGTAGCCAACATCAAACTAAATGGAGAGAAACTTGAAGCAACCCCACTAAGATCAGGGACTAGACAAGGCTGTCCACTCTCACCCTACCTATTCAATATAGTACTGGAAGTCCTAGCTAGAGCGATTAGACAACAAAAGGAAGTCAAAGGGATACAAATAGGAAAGGAAGAAGTCAAAATTTCACTATTTGCAGATGATATGATAGTATACTTAAGTGACCCTAAAATCTCCATCAGAGAACTCCTAAAACTGATAAACAACTTCAGTAAAGTGGCTGGATATAAAATCAACTCAAACAAATCAGTAGCCTTCCTATACTCAAAAGATAAACAGGCTGAGAAAGAAATTAGGGTAATGACACCCTTCACAATAGTCACAAACAATATAAAATATCTTGGAGTGAACCTAACCAAGCAAGTGAAAGATCTGTATGACAAGAACATCAAGTCTCTGAAAAAAAAATTGAAGAAGACCTCAAAATATGGAAAGATCTCCCATGCTCCCGGATTGGCAGGATTAATTTAGTAAAAATGGCCATCTTGCCAAAAGCAATCTACAGATGCAATGCAATCCCCATCAAAATTCCAAATCAATTCTTCATAGAGATGGAAAGAGCAATTTGCAAATTTATTTGGAACAACAAAAAACCCAGGATAGCGAGAACTATTCTCAACAACAAAAGTACTTCGGAGGAATCACCATCCCTGACCTCAAACTATACTACAGGGCAATAGTAATAAAAACTGCGTGGTATTGGTACAGATACAGGCAGGAAGATCAATGGAATAGAATTGAAGACCCAGAAATAAGCCCACATACCTATGGTCACTTGATCTTTGACAAAGGAGCTAAAACCATCCAGTGCAAAAAGGACAGCATTTTCAACAAATGGTGCTGGTTCAACTGGAGGTCAACATGTAGAAAAATGCAAATCGACCCATGCTTGTCTCCTTGTACAAAATTCAAATCCAAGTGGATAAAAGACCTTCACATAAAACCAGATACACTGAAACTAATAAAAGAGAAGGTGGGGAAGACCATCGAATACTTAGGCACAGGGGAAAAGTTTCTGAACAGAACACCAATGGCTTATGCTTCAAGATCAAGAACTGACAAATGGGACCTCATAAAATTGCAAAGCTTCTGTAAGGCAAAGGACATTGTCAATAAGACAAAATGCCAACCAACAGATTGGGAAAAGATCTTAACCAATCCCACATCAGATAGAGGACTAATATCCAAGATATACAAAGAACTCAAGAAATTATACTTAAGAAAACCATATAACCCTATTAAAAAATGGGGAACAGAGCTAAACAAAGAATTCTCAACACAGAAAACTTGAATGGCTGAGAAGCACCTTAACATCCTTAGTCGTCAGGGAAATGCAAATCAAAACAACCCTGAGATACCATCTCACACTAGTCAGAATGGCTAATTTCAAAAACTCAGGTGACAGTAGATGCTGGCAAGGATGCGGAGAAAGAGGAACACTCCTCCACTGTTGGTGGGATTGCAAGCTGGTACAACCACTCTGGAAATCAGTCTGGCGGTTCCTCAGAAAACTGGACATAGCATTACCTGAGGATCCAGCTATACCACTCCTGGGCATATACCCAGAAGACGCTACAACATATAACAAGGACATATGCTCCACTATGTTCATAGCAACCTTATTTATAATAGCCAGAAGCTGGAAAGAACCAAGATGTTCCTCAACGGAGGAATGGATACAAAAAATGTGGTACATCTACACAATGGAGTATTACTCAGCTATTAAAAATAATGAATTCAAGAAATTTATAGTCAAATGGATGGATCCAGAAATTACCATCCTGAGTGAGTTAACCCAGTCACAGAAGAACACACATGGTATTTACTCACTGTTAAGCGGATGTTAGCCCAAAACCTTAGAATAGCGAAGACTCAACCCAAAGACCACATGAAGCTCAGGAACAAGAAAGACCAAGAGGGGACACTTCAGTTCTACTTAGAACCAGTAACAAAAATACTCAAGAGAGCAATTATGGAAACAAAACATGGGACAGAAACTAAAGAAGGAGCCATCAGGAGACCATTCCACCTGGGCATCCATCCCATGTACTGTCACTTAAGCTAGACATTGATGTGGATGGCTCAAATGCATACTGTCAAGAACATGATATAGCTGTCTCCTTAGAGATCTGCCAGAGACTGACACATTCAGAGGATGATGCTCACAGCTAACCTCTGATATGATCAAGATTTTCCCAATGGAGAACTTAGAAGACTGAAGGAGCAGGAAGGGTTTGTGACCCCAAGAGGAATGCAACAATACCAAACAACCAGAGCCCCCCAGGGTCTAAACCACCAGCCTGGGAGCACATAGGGAGGGACCTACAACTCTAGCAGTATATGTAGGAGAGGACGGCCTTGTTGGGCATAGGTGGGAGAGGAGATTCTTGGTCCCATGAAAAACGAACACAGAATTGGGGGGGGAAGGTGAGGGTGATGAGGGAGTAATGGAGGTGTGGGGTAGGTGTGGGCACAGCCTCATAGAAGGGATATAAGGAGGAGGGATGGGATAAGGGGTTCCTGGGTGGTGGGGGAAATGGGATAAGAGGATAAATGTCAGCCCCCTAGGAAAAAAAAATTTTTTTCTTGATACTAAAACTTGTCCAGAGAATTTTATATTGCAGAATACACAGCCTTGGTGTATCTACTCATCAAGCAAAATGAGCAGACCTATTCAAACCTCCGGTGTCTGGGAATTACATCTGGATGCAGTGAAGACACAGCGTCAGAAGCATATCAATTTACTCTTCCACCCACCCCTCTTCTGATGTCTCGAACCCCATAATCAGCTTGAAGAAGTTAAAGAAGAGTCAGCGCCCCTATTCCCCGGGCTTGGGGACTAAGGTGGTTAATATGGGGCTGTCTTTCTGGGGGAAAGCAGTGATTTTGTTGGAACAGGGAGGATTAGCTAGGATTTATGGCATAGCCATAACCTATTGGTAGAAATCTGTATAATTTAGTATCAAGATGAAGTTATAATTTCTTAAATGGTACAAAATTCACTTGGATTTCAAATGTAAGGTTTGCATTGGTATAAGCTTCTTATTGATATGAAAGTGAAATGAATATTGATATTCTCCTTGGCATTGTGCCTGTATAACACATTTAGAAATACAAGGCTTAGACCTTGTCCTTCTTTAACTTTTTTAACTGATTTGGGATTATTAGCCTGTGAGTTAAGGGACTATAGCAAATTCATGACTTTGAGTTTATTGTTAGGGTATTTTCTATATTTTATTTAGAAATAGCTGAGAGGAGATAACAGACAACAGTCCAGGTTACCTTACATGGATAGTTGGATTTCAAATCGTCAGAAATCCATAGAATTGACATCACAAATATTTCTATATTAATGTTCATCTTGATTAGAGACCTGTCTGCTCCTGACAGCTTCCTGTCTTGGATTCTAAGAAGAAATTGAGCATCCTTGGAGTTACTCCAGTTGTGGTGAGACAGCCACTAGGCAAGAATTACCTCTCTCTATCTACAGTTAAATCACTGTCCAGAAAAGGACACACTTGCAGAATAGCCGACTGATTATATCTGCCTAGACAGAGTAACCAGCCCTTAATAATTCTGCAGCACTAAAGTCTGTCAGATGAGTTTGGACCAGAGGCTGAAGATTTGATGCTCCAATGTTCGGTAGTATAGGGGTTGTCCAGGTGTTCAGCGGTCTCTATAAATTGGCTAAGTTTTAGAAGCTATGCTTATTGTTTCCCAAAATTCAGTTAATTTAGTAATTCTGGATTTCTGACGGCATTGAAGACCTATAGACTCATAGCCAATCAAGGCTATTTACCTTGAGAGAAAAGATCTGAGTGGAGGGTTCTCAGCTGACATTCATTCTAAGGCCAAGAAAAAGCCAGGTTCAAAACTAAGTGTTCTTGTCAAGAGAGATGGCAGAGGTTCTGGCTAGTCAACAAAAGGATGGACTGGGTATTAAGACTATCTTGTACCTCACTGGTACAAATAGGAATAATTATGCTCTAATTGTATTCTGAGAGAAAAGCTTTATTTTAACAGGAAGGGTAATATGTAGGAGGAGCCAAGGGGGAAGGAGCACTGAGAGGAAAAGATGGAGTTAGGAGAGAAGAAGATGAAGTAGATGAGAAGCTAGGTAATGAGAGAGAAAAAGAGAGAGAAAGAGAGAGGGGGCATGGAGGCAGAAGTTCACATGTCTCTGCCAGTCAAAGATAGTTTACATAGCTAGGTTGGGTATTAGGTTACACTTCTGATTGAGCATTACCATACTTATAAAGCCTTTGATTAACATTTAAAAAAAATTGTATAAAAGCAAAATGGAAAAGGGGCACGGGATAGGGATTTTCTAGGGAGGGGAAATGGGGAAAGGGGTTGGCATCTGAAATGTAAATAAAATATCCAATAATAAATAAATAAATAAATAAATATGGAAAAAAAGAAAGAAATTGGGTAGCATTTTAGTCTGAATTCTGTATATTTATTCAAAGCATATGTATTTAGAAACCAAAATATTTCTCTCAAGGTAATAATAAATCACTATTTTATTATTTGTTATGATGTTAACTAAATATATCTTTATTCTAGGACAATCTCTTTATGTTTTTATTTTTATTAAAATCATTTCATAAAATAAAAAAAAGAAGGGGCATCACTAGAGAGATTGTGTCATTTGTAATGAAAATTATGGATGAGGAAGTCAAAAGAAAATACTACATAGGCTGTAGGTGTTAGCACAATTAAGTCACAGGGTAAGGAACATTGAGGGTGGGGGTTGTGAAGGTAAAGTATCATTGAAGCAATTAATTACAGGTTGTACAGTTTGAGGGTAATAACATCTGATTAATATAGATAAACATTATGCTTTCCTCACTAACACATAATTTTTCTAGGTTTAGTAGCTATTTGATTTTGGCAAGAGAGTTCATTTGTAGCTGGAAGGTCTAGGTTTGTCTTCTGTAGGACTCAGTGTGTGTCTCTGGATCTCAGTGTCTCAGGAGTCTTCAGTCAGATGAGGTGTCTGGAGGAAGGCAGCTTGGTGTCCCAGGCAAGTTCCAGAAGATGGTGTTGTCTCTGCTGGATTTGTGGGAGCACCTATAATTAAGGACACAACAAGGGAGCAGTACCCCAACAGGGGGATGTCTGTAAAGGGTGGGTAGCAAGTATTAGGTTACTTGGGAGCACATCACAGTCTGTTGTTATGATCCTAGAAAGGCAAACATGGTTGAGAAAATGTAGTCTTAGAAGGCACCTTTGGGTCTGTTTTGGATGGCTGAGGGCTGAGGAAGAAAAATATCATGTTAATCATGTACCTGGGATAGGCAGCAAGAGTTTGTCTGTAAAGAAAACCAGTTGTTAATTAAGAATTGGAAAATGGTGATCATCATAGTTGAATTGACCTATGGACGTAGATTAGATGACTTTTGAACCTTAAAGCAATCTCAAAAAGATTGAAAAAAATTCCTGGACATATATCACAAGTGTTAGGGAGAAAAGGAAACATTTAAATAAAAAGCAAGAAACTTTTGGGTTGAAAAGCACAAACATTGTTGTAGGTATTCCTGTTAAGGGTCTCAGGTGTGCTTCTTTGTTGTCTTTGGTGGGTTTAGAAGCAGTGGGGGGAGAGTCCTGCTCTGCCATGTCGCATCTGCTCTGCAATGTGGTGGCTGGGTACTCTACCAGAGAAGTTTTCTGTATTCCCTGTTTGTTTTTCTTGGCCAGTAAATCCTAAATGTAGAGAAGAGAAGCTTAAAGGAAGAATCATAGAGGCTTGATAGGAGAGTCAGAGCCAGAAGGAGTGAGAGTCTGCATAAAAAACTGAGCTATGGGGGAGACATATGGAAGCTGGGTTGGAGCTGGCAGCTCCTGGGAGAAGCTAGCAGGCTTCACACAGTTTTTTTAGGCCCAGTCTGGAGTTCTTAGCCACAAGAAAGAAACTGTTTCAAAACGAAAATGAAAATTTTCACTCAAGGGGAGAAGTCCTAGAATGAGGATCTAAACAACACAGGGGCAGCTGGAGCAAACAGGGTCTCAGACCCACTGCTTTAAGCAAGCCAGCTGAACTAAGTGGCTGTAGCTGGCCACAAATGACAGAGGAAGGGAGGAAGAAGTCTACACTAGCAGGTGACTCAAGAAAGACTGACTCCTGGGGGAGACATGCTGGGGACTAGAGCTTAGAGCCAGCTCTCCTGAGAGAGGACAGTCTGGCCTGGGATTCTTAGCTGTGAGAAGGAAACTGTCTCAAAACAAAAGGGGAATCTCTCACCCAAGGGAAAGAGTCTTAGAACCAGGGTCAGGGCAGGCACTGTGGCCTGAAAGACAGCTGCTAGCTGTGAAGGAGCTCTCTCTGTTGGGCTGGGGGATGAACAGTGGAGGCTAGGGAGTCTTGCCATCTTGCTCTTGAGCTGGAGAACATGTGGAGGAGAGAGAGAGACAGAAAGAGAGAGAGAGAAGAGAGAGAGGGAGAGAGAGAGAGAGAGAGAGAGAGAGAGAGAGAGAGAGAGAGAGA
>JANHMN010000011.1:989783-1023477 GCA_030674055.1 Rhabdomys pumilio
ACACACACACACACACACACACACACACACACACACACATCCAAGCCCCAAAAAGTAGCTTGGATGACTTCTGGAAAAGTAAATAATGGATGATCCTACTCATCCATATTCTGGCAACTCTGGGCATTTTTTTCAGGGCTCAGAGCTAAAACATCTGGACTGGGGGCTTCTTTGCATTGGTTTCTCTGTCTCAGTGCCTCTCAGAAAACCTAGGGAAATTTCAGATCAGCTCAACATCCTTCAGGATCAACTTGCTTCTTTGGCTGCTATGGTACTCCAAAACTAAAGAAGACTGGATCTGATAACTACTGAAAATGAGACTTGTGCCCTTCTCCAGGAACAATGCTGCTTCTACACCACAAACCCACACTGGAATGTTCTGCGTAAGCTCCTAGTGTCTCTTGCCCCACAACTGCTTTGTTTCTTCCTGATACATCTGCTAGAAGACATTCTGGTTGCGGTAGAGGAGCTCAAACCACAAGAAACCTTCATCCTTCTCATCCAGACTGGATATAGTTCTTCACATTACTCCTCTGTTGTCTCCTGTTCTTTCCTTTCATCCTCTGTAGTCACCCATTGATTCTGCTAGTTTAATTTGGGGCAGCACTCCCACTGGTGAGACTAGGCTTTGTCATCCCGAATGACTAGACCTGGAAGGAAAATTTTCTCCTTGCATCTTTTTTGTCTCACTTGTTCTGCAATCCTTGGCTTCATACACTGCACCCTTACTTCTCTCCTGTTAGGATGTCCTTCCATCTCTAACTTTTCAAAGACTCATCTTTGCCAAATATCCACATCCCTTTGGAACACAACATGAATCCACCACCCTGCACCCTCTAAAAGAACCCTATACACTCACTTATTACTATAGTTCTGTAATATAACTTGAAAATGGAGATGGTGATACCTCGACAATTTTTCCTTATCAATTATTTTAGCTATCCTGATATTTTCATGTTTCCAACTGAAGTTTGAGATTATTGTTCAATTTCTGTGAAAAATTACATTAAAATTTTGAGAGGGATTGTGTTGAATCTATAGATTGTTTTTGGTAGAATGGCTTTTAGCGATATTATTTCTACTGATCCATGAGCATGAGAAGTATTTGATATATTATTCTTTTTTCAGTGTTTTTGAGTTTTTATTTATATAAATGTTTCAACCCCTTGTTCAGGTTATTCTAAGACATTTTATTTTATTTTTGAAGCTATTGTGAAAGGTGTTATTTCTCTAATTTCTTTCTCAGTATATATGATATCTTTCTCAGTATGTCATTTGAATATAGGAAAGCTACTGATTTGTGTGTTAACTTTATGTCCTATAACTTTACTGAAGGTACTTATCATCTGTAAAGAAACTCTGGTAAAGTCTTTAGGATCTTTTATGTATAAAATCATATTTTCCACAAATAAGTACACTAACTTCTTCCTTTCTTATCTGTATCCTCTTGATCTCCTTCAGTTGTCTTATTGCTCTAGCTAAGACTTCAAGTACTATATTAAAGAGATATGGAGAGAGTAGACAACCTTGTCTCGTTCCTAATTTTACTACAAATAATTTGAACTTCTCTCCACTTTAAATGATTGATGTTGGCTGTGGGTAGCTATAAATTGGCTGTATTGTGTTGAGTTTTATCCCTTATATCCCTAATTTTTCCAGAACTTTTTACCATGAAGGGATAGTGAATTTTATCAAAGGCCTGTTTTATATCATGTGGGTTTTGTGTCTTAATCTACTTATGTAGTGAATTATGTATATTGATTTACATATGTTGAACCATCCCCACACCTTAGGGATAAGCAAACCCAATCATGGTGGATAATTTTGATGTGATCTTAAATTTGGTTTACAAGTATTTTATTAATAATTTTCACATCTGTGTTTATGAGGGATAATAGCCTTTAATTTTCTTTTTTTGTTGAGTCTTTGTGTGTTTTTGATATCTGAGTAATAGTGGCTTCATAAGAAGAATAAAGAAGTGTTCTATTTTGCAGAACAGGTTCTGTTTTGCAGAGTAATTTGAGGAGTTAGTGTCAATGTTTTGGTTTTTTTCTTAAGGTCTAATAGAGTTTTGTACTGAGTCCATCTGTCCCTGGACTATCCTTGTTGGAAGATATTAAAAAAAAAATATGCCCTTACCCTAGTAGAACTTGACAGTTATAAATTCTTTTTTTTTTAAGATTTATTTATTTATTTTATCTATGTGAGTACACTGTAGCTGTCTTCAGACACACCAAAAGAGGGCACTGCATCCCATTACAGATGGTTGGGAGCCACCATATGGTTGCTGGGAATTGAACTCAGGACCTCTTGAAGAGCAGTCAGTGTTCTTAAAGGCTGAGCCAACTCTCCAGTCCTGTTGGAAGATGCTTAATTACTGTTTCTGTTTCTCTAAAGGTCATGAATCTGAATGAATTGTTTATTTAATTTTGAATTGACTTTGATAGGTTATATAAAAGGAGAAACTTATTCCTCATTTCTTTTAGTTTTACAGTTTGGTGGAATACAGATTTTTAAAGTTGTTCTTATGATTGTCTAAATTTCCTTGGCATCTGTTGTAATGACCTTTTTGCCCAGAGTCCATCAATTGATGAATGGATGATGGAAATGTGATACACTTGTACAATAGAATATTATTCATCTATTAATAAAAATAGAAAATTTTGAAACTTGCACGAAAATGGATAGAGCTAGAACAATCATACTGAGTGAGGTAATCCAGACCCAGAAAAACAAAACATTGCATGTTTTCTTATATGTGAATGTTATCTCTTACACTGTTGGTATGTGTGTTTCACTTAGAATAACCATGGGTAGTAAGAGACCAAGTGAACAAGGGGATCTTCTAAGGAAGGGGAAATAAAACACTATTATAAAGAGATACAGTGCAGCTCTGCCCCCAATATCACAGAATCCAGAGGAAGCAGGCCTCCCAGGAGCTCTAACCTGGAATGTATCTTAGGTAAGGAGTCCACAATGCCTGCTCCAAACAGGAAGTTACTGGGACCCAGGAAGTCACTCCTGGCCAGGAGCACTGGTACTTTCCTGTCTGTGCCTGAGCATTAAGCAGATTTGGGGCCCCAGCTCTTACCCCAGTAGTAACACCCACCCCACACAATTCTGATACAACCAAGATAATAGGAAGGACAGGCTCCAGTCAGAGATAGGGCAGGTAGCACTAAGGAGATCCAGACAGCAAAAGGCAAGTGCAAGAACATAAGCATCAGCAACCCAGGGTACTTGTCATCATTAGAACCAAGTTCTCCCACACAAGAAAGTCCTGAATTCCCCATAGTACTAGGAAAGCAATATTCAAATTTAAAATCACTTCTAAAAATGATGATGATAGAGGACTTTAAGAAGGACATAAATAACACTCTCAAGAAATTTGAGGAGAACACAGGTAAACATGTAGAAGCCCTTAAAGAGGAAACACAAAAATCCCTTAAAGAATTACAAGAGAACACAACCAAGGTGAAAGAATTGAACAAAACCATCCAGGACTTAAAAATGGAGGTAGAAACAATCAAGAAATCACAAAGGGATACTACCCTGGAGATAAAAAACCTAGGAAAGAATCAGGAGTCATAGACACAAACGTCACCAACAGAATACAAGAGATAGAAGAGAGAATCTCAGGTGCAGAAGATACCATAGAAAATATTGACACAACTATCAAAAAACATGAAATGCAAAAGGTTCTGAACACAAAATATCCAGGAAATCAAGGACACAATGAGGAGACCAAACCTAAGGATAATAGGTATAGATGAGAGTGAAGATTCCCAACTTAAAGGACCAATAAATATCTTCAAAAAATTATAGAAGAAAACTTTCCTAATCTAAAGAACAAGATGCCCATAAATATACAAGAAGCCAATAGAACACCAAATAGACTAGACCAGAAAAGAAATACCTCCTGTCACATAATAATCAAAACACCAAGTGCACAAAGCAAAGAAAGAATATTAAATGCAGTAAGGGGAAAAAGCCAAGTAACATATAAAGGCAGACCTATCAGAATTACACCAGACTTCTCACCAGATACTATAAAAACTAGAAGATGCTGGACAGATGTCATACAAACCCTAAGAGAACACAAATGCCAGACAGGCTACTATACCCAACAAAACTCTCAATTACCATAGATGGAGAAACTAAGATATTCCACAACAAAACCAAATTTATACAATATCCTTCCACAAACCCAGCATTATAAAGGATAATATCAGGAAAACTCCAATACGAGGAGGGAAATTATACCCTAGAAAGAGCAAGAAAGTAATCCTCTTCCAACAAATCCAAAAGAAGATAGCCACACAAAGATAATTCCACCTCTAATAACAAAAATAACAGAAAGCAACAATCACTGTTCCTTAATATCTCTTAAAATCAATGGACTCAGTTCCCCAATTAAAAGACATAGGCTATTGGACTGGATACATAAACAGGACCTAGAATTTTGCTGCATACAGGAAACCAGCCTCAGTGACAACGACAGACTCTACCTTAGAGTAAAAGGCTGGAAAATAATTTTTCAAGCAAATGGTCCTAAGAAACAAGCTGGAGTAGCCATTCTAAAATCTCCAGCCTGAGAACACAAAGGGAGGGGCTAGTGGCTCCACCAGTATAGATAGTTGAGGGTGGCCTTGCCAGGAATCAGTGGAAGTGACCGCCTTGGTACCTGAAAGTTCGAATTCCTTAGTGTTGGGGAATTTCAAGAGCAGGGAGGCAGGAATGAGAGGATGGTGGGAGCACACCCTCATAGTAATTGGAGGAGGGGAGATCAGGTAACAGGTTAGGCATCAGTGGAAGTAGATGGACTTGGTGCCTGAAAGTTTGGATTCCCTAGTGTTGGGGAATTTGAGAGCTGGGAGGCGAAAATGGGAGGATGGTGGGAGCACAACCTCATAGAAACTCCCAGAGTTATATGGATTAGACATGACAGAGGCAGGCTGCCAGAAGACTAGATTCCAGAATCCAAACAAAAAATTATCTTGGTACTAAAATTTGTTTTGATAATTGTATATTGTAGAATACATAGCCTTGGTGTATCTACTCATCAAGCAAGCTGAGCAGACCTGTTCGAACCTCTTGATATTCTGGAATTTCAGCTGGATGCAGTGAAGACACAGCAATTTACTCTTCCCACCACCCCTCTTCTAATATCTCAATGCCCATAATCAGTTTGAAGAAGCTAATGAAGAGTCCGTGCCCCTATTCCCTGGGTTTGGGGACTGAGGTGGTTAATATTGGGTTGTCTTTCTAGGGAAAAGTGGTGGTTTTGTTTGAACAGGGAGGATTAGCTAGGATTTATTGCATAGCCATAACCTACTGGTAGAAACACGTATAATTGTTATTAAGATGAAGTTATAATTTCTTAAATGGTACAAAATTTACTTTGATTTCAAATTTAAGGTTTTCATTGGTACAAGCTTCTTATTGATATAAAAGTGAAATGAATAGTGTTACTCTCATAGGCATTGTGCCAGTATAACACATTTAGGAATACAAGGCTTAGACCCAGTCCTTCTTTAACTTTTTTAACTGATTTGAGATGGTTAGACTGTGAGTTAAGGACCTATAGCAAATTCATGGCTTTGAGTTTATTGTTAGAGTGTTTTCTATATTTTATTTAGAAATAGCTGAGAGGAGTTAACAGACAACCGTCCAGATTGCCTTACATGAATAGTTGGATAGTTGGTTTTCAAAATATCAGAAGTCCACAGAATTGTCGTTACAAACATTTCTGTATTAATGTTCATTTTGATTAGAAACCTGTTTGCTCCTGACAGCTTCCTGTCTTGGATTCTAAGAAGAAATTGAGCATCTTTGGAGTTATTCCAGTTGTGGTGAGACAGCCACTAGGCAAGAATTACCTCTTTCCATCTACAGACAAATTACTGTCCAGAAAAGGACAAGTTGCAGAATAGTTGACTGATTATATCTGCCAAGACAGAGTAATCAGCCCTTAATAATTCTGCATCACTAGGTCTATCAGATGATCCTGGGCCAGAAGGCTGAAGATCCGATGCTTTTATAGTATAGGTACTGTCCAGGTGTTCAGTGGTCTCTATAAATTGGCTAAGTTTTAGAAGCTATGCTTTATGCTTCCCATAATTTCAGTTAATTCAGTTATTCTGGATTTCTGACAGGGTTGAAGACTTATAGTCTCATGGCTAATCCTGGGCTATTTGGTTTGAAAGAAAAGATTTGAGAGGATGGTTTTTAGCTGACATTCATTCTAAAGCCAAGAAAACAAGCCAGGTTCAGAGCTAAGTCTTTTAGTTAGGAAAGATGACAGAGGTTCTGCTTAGTCAACAAAATGATGGACTAGGTATTAGGTCTATCTTGCACCTTACTGACACAAATTGGTATAGTTATGCTCTAACTGTATTTTGAGAGAAAAGTTTTATTTTAACAGGAAGAGTGATATGTAGGAGGAGCTAAGGTTAAGGGAGTATGGAGAAGAAGAGGAGGAGGAAGGAGAGGAGGAGGAGAAGGAGAGGAGGAGCTAGGTGATGAGAGAGAGAGAGAGGAGGGGACATGGAAAAGGATGTTCACATGTCTCTGCCAGTCAAAGATAGTTGATATATCTAGGTTGGGTATTGGGTTACGCTTCTGATTGATATTGAGCATTACCAAACTTATAAAGCCTTTGGTTAACATTTTAAAAATTGTATAAAAGCAAAAAGGATAAGGGGACACGGGATAGGGGTTTTCTAGGGAGGGGAAATTGGGAAAGGGGATGACGTCTGAAATGTCAATAAAATATCCAATAAAAATAAATTTTTAAACAAAAGAGATACAGTAGAAACCAGAATAGGAGGATTAAATTCAGAGGAGGATGAGAAATCACGATAAAGAAGGAATATGGGGAGGGGCAACTAAAACTACAGGACTTTTGAAAAGCCACATGGAAATCAACTAAAAAATCTTCCAAAATCTATATGTGAAATTATGTGAAAGAAATTTAAAACAAGTTACCATATATTAATGGAGACAATGCTCCAAACATCACATTCTACCAAGTAATGCCCCACCCCCTACCTGGAATGGGTTATATCTTCTTGAGTCATTGGCCAAAGGGGTCTCATCCACATTAACCTCTAGTCACACAGGCTATTATCAAAAATACTAGTTACTGTCCATTAGAGCCTGATGTTAAGACTGTTACTGAAAAGGCCACTTACATATGTTATCAAACATGGAAAAATCAAGCTGGTGCCTAACAGAATAGAAGCTTTATCCATACTAATTCGTGGTGCTAAAAGGTGCTATGTTTGCTACTAGAGGGGGAAAGTAATTCTCAATCACACCCAGCCACCAACCCAATGAGTTATAATAGGACTGCCTTCAAGATACACTGATGCAAGAATAGCACAAATTTTATGCAAGCAAGCAAGCAAGATGCAACCGGCACTTGATACTGCTGACATGGCCAAGAATTGAGACTATATAGATCATGGGTCTAGGAGAAACCTACTATTATTCTGCTAAACTAACACATAACAAAAATTGCTTCTAATGAAATATTGCTATACTGATAGATCCATGCACCACACAGTCCTCATCAGAGGGGCTTCTTTTTGCATAGAAGGTAATTAGTACAGAGATCCACAACTGAGCAATGTACAGAGAGTGAAAGACATTGGAATACTCAATCCTCTCCACAAGGCTCAGGGATCTACATGGGAGAGGAAACTGAAAGTTTATAAGAGCCAGAGGTGGCAGATGACTCTAAGGAAACAGTATGTTTGACACACAACAGGATTGATGCACACATGAACTCACAGGAGTTGGAACATTCCTCCTGGTCCCTCCTGCTGACTGAGCCAAGGCGGAAGCATGGCTGTCTCTGCTAGGTAGTGCCACCCACCGCTGCTGATTCCTGTTTGATATCCCAACTCTATTGAACTGAACTGCTGCTGTATCTGTGAAGTGTTAGTGAGTAGCTTGTGCTGCCACTGCTAACCTGTGAACTGAACTGCCAATTTCTAGACAACACAACAGGAGTTGCTCCAATGAACCTTTCTAAACAGGTCCACTTCCCCTGTATCCTTTCTTTCTCATTACCCCTGGTGGGTGATGGGCTAAAAGGGAGGTTAAAGCATTTAAGAACCATCATTAAAAATAGGTTTTGAAAAAAGTAAAGTTACAAAGGTCCTTCAAGTGACACATTATGAATATTGCCCCTTTCCCCCAGCTTGGTACTTACCATTGTCTGATGCACTGCTTGGAGAATATGAGTTGTGAGTTTCTCTGTAGACTTTGGATCCCTTCAGCTGAGTACTGCATAAAGTTTCTGCCTCAGTCTTGCAAGATTCTTTTGGCCAGGTCTCAGCATGTAGTCCTGTGGCTCTTTGCTCTGAGAATTCCAAGACTGTTGTTCACAAGAAGGTTTTAGGGTATTTTTGAAACGTCATCTTAGAGACTCTCAGACTACCTCATTCTGACAGAAGGTCTTTCTTAGTCACTCCTTCTGCCTGTGCTGCTGCCATACATGTGGCCTTTGCCTCAGCTCTTTAAAATGTCTGTTAATGAACATATGGTGCAGATTTTCCAAGCTTCTCTGTCTCCACATCAGCTATTGGCATTTTCTGTCAGTGGGAGTGATGAGTTCTTTAAACCAAGCCAGTCCTTTTTAGAATGAACTCTGGACTTTCCTGTTTTATGAAGACCCATGTCTTACTTACTATTTAAGTTAGAAATGTTCAGTCATCACCTACCTCTTCTGATAGCTGTCATTTATCTTTATTTTATTTGCTAGAAAATGATCTCCAAGTTTCCCTCTTCTAAAATTCATTTGTAATAAATATAGTATAAGGGTATTTGTTATTGAAGCTGGGGTGACACAAAGAAGGAGGAAGCTTGTGTCTTTGTGACTGAGGTATAGTAAGAACTTAAAAGAAGCCTTGAAAGTCATCTATAAAATGCATTGTAACGCCACTGAGGATTCAGCACTCTGCTGATGACTATGGAGAGCTCCTGGGTATGTATCAGAAGAGGAAGGGACCAGATTTGTCTGTGAAGTTGAAGAATAACCATAAGAGAATGTTTGGGAGGAGTAAGTTACTCTAATTTCTAAGGCAGTAGGTTTGGACTTTGAGGATAAAAGAGAAGATCAGTGTGGAATAAAGGCTGTGGCTGCTGATCTCTGTGGTGATTTAGAACATATTGGGAGCCAGAAGGGCAGCATCCCATAAACATGACACTAAACAAATGTTCTATCTCAACTTAGACTGGTATGTTACTAAAACACACTTGAATTATTTCATTTCTTTGCTATTTATATTTGTTTAATCCTTGTTTTAAATCTTCCTTCTTCATTGGTAAGCTCTGAGGAAACAGAAACCATTTGTTCCGTTCACTGTGAACAGTCCTGAGTAAAGGTTGCTGTAGGATTTCAAAATAATTTTAATCCAAACTTGAATGCTCAGTTTAATACATGCAATGTGTTGGTTTCTGAATGTTTGGTAAAATATTGTGGTTAGTTGAGTAATTGTCTGTGGCTAAAAAGCTCATTTTTAAGGCCCCACCTAAGTCACTAATATTCATGAAAATTTACTATACAGGTGCAAATTTTTATACCAAAATACTTTGGTTTTATTTTGTTATTCAAAATAGAAAATGCAATTAGATGCTCTTTTGGCCAATTGTAAATTATTTTCCAGCTTCAGTGGTCCCAGAGCTGTGCAGCTGCAAATGGCATTTGGAACTAATAAGCTATATTTTTAGATTTTAAAGCAACTAAATTGTTTGCTCTCGGTTTTCACAGAGGGAAAAAAATCCCTTCTGGGCCAAAGTGTTATGTACTGAGGTGTATCTGTGCTTGAGTCTGACCTTCTGAATGCCAAATAGTGGGGAACAAAAGCTTCCAGTGTTTCACCCCTAATGGTCTAGCAAGTGCCAGTGTTTAGTAAATATTAGGTTCTTAAACTACATCAGTGAAGTTACAGGCTGAAGTAAATTTAGTCAAGAATATTAAATCCAAAATGTTACCATACTGGGAACTACAGAAAGGGGTTGAGCAGCCATGAAATGAATGATGCAGCCAGCTTTTATACACAGAGTTCTGTGTCTGTGGGCTAGCACTGGTCATAGGGAGTGGAGACAAACAAGTTACCGATTTGATTTTAGGTTTGTTAAGAGGACAAAAGTTGGCCTGTGTCTTCAGCCGTGTGCTATAGACATCCTGTCTCCTCTGAGTTCACTTTAAGTGACAGGCACTGTTAGCTCGTCAGAGGGTCTGGCTCCCTATATAAGCCCAGTCACCTGCTCTGGTACCACACAATAAAAGCAGGGTTCCTGACACTCTCACTGCCCAACAGTCCAGCTCACACACCCCATGTTCTCTGTGGCCCAAGTTAACCAATGGTTTGATAAGTTTGTCGGTTTTACATGTTTTGATTTGGCATAAAGTTAATTCTACTTGACATAATTAGCAAGCTAGATATACATGTATAATTTTTAATCAGTTCAGTACTTTGCTTTGTATGATTAGACAACAGCAAACTGTTGTGGATCAGACACTAGCAGGTTCTTTGGTGTCACCAGCATATCTGATCCATGCTATGAAGTTCTTATTCCCAGGACTGAAAGAACACCACCATGCTGCGGTAAGGTCCTAGAAATGGAGAAAGACTCCTGTCTCCTCATGTCCTGAGGTTAGTTTTATTTTTGTACCAGAAAATATTTAGGAAAAGGGGACCAGCACCAAAGAGTAAATGACCACAGTTGGACTCAGGATGACGCCTGTGCATGGACACCAGAGCTGAGATGTGTTTCCAATCTCTGCATTGTGTTTGCTTCCCTTCCTCATATTTACTCTATTCATATTTTCTTCCAGATAGTCTGCATCACCTAGAGTCACATGTGTTTATGAGTCAGTGCTTCAATTTTTGTATATTATACATCCTTTGTATTAGGTTGGTGTCTTTTTTTCTCAAAGGCATTGTCTTAATTTTTTTATTGCTATGACAAAAAAAAAAAAAAACTATCATCAAGGTAACTTCCAAAAGAAAATGCTTCACTTGGTGCTTATGGTTGCAGTGTTTGAATTCATGACTATCATGGTGGAAAGCATGGCAGCAGACAGGCATCTCACTGTCGTAGTAGCTAAGAACTTACATCTTGAACCACAAACCATGGCAAAAAGAGCTAACTAGGAAACCTCAAAAGCCTATTCTCAATGACACCCACCCCTCCAAGGTACACCTCCTAATTCCAGATACTTCCACAGACTGGGAAACATTCAAATACATGAACCAATGAGGCTGTTCTCATTCAAACCTCCAGAGGCACACTTGTAAAGGACATGGAAGACAGGACCTTTGTGATTTTAGTGTATCCTCCATGAATTCAAGAAATTTTTTTTTTGCTATTTGTGGCTCAGCTACAATTTATGTCACATTAATCCTGTCTGGAGCCTTGGAATGTGTAAACATGATTCAGTCTCCTGAGATTTCTCCAGGCATCTCATGTCTTCATATGTAAGACCAAGGAGTAATTGTTCCTCAATAGGAGGTAATTGTCCCTCAGGTGGCATCTCAAAGACACGACATTCTCTACAACATTCTTAACACCTAAAGAATGGTGTTCCAGGGTATGTTTTTATTCTTGTTACTTTATAACCAGGACTGTCCCATATTTCTTAACTACTATGTTACAGGAAGTAGAACATCCTGTCTACATATGTGGGTTAAAGACTGAGACAGTGGAACAGGCATAGAAATGACCTGGACAGCCTGGCATCCATAGCTAGTTGTAGGAGAAGTCAAACTTTTGGCATGCCTATGTCCCGTCCAGCGGGCAAAGTTATTACAGGGTCCCTGAGTAGCCACCACCTGAAAGAGACACAGGTGGGAGAGAGAAGGGAGACCAAGCAGTGAAGAACGGACAGAGTCAGTCTAGCTGTTGTCAAGGTCTCATTTACTAGAGGCAAGGCTTGCAGTATATAAGCAAAATTAAAACAGGGAAGTAAAAACACCCATCCCTGCCCAGTGTCCTTAGTCCGGTTATCTATGGCTTGAGGCTGTTGCTTATCTTCATCGTTGGAACGTTCATGTTCTGAGGAAGTTCTGAGGTCCAGCTGTGACATTGCTGGAACTGTGAAGGTTGTGCCTTTTCTGGAAAGCCTCTGTCCTTTGGCTGACCCTGGCAGCCTAGGGGTCTCTGGTCTCCAACATGCCTAGTCTAGGACCATAGCTCTGAACTTCAGTTGACTAAGGTCTTCCCTCAAAGTCATTAGGGGTAAACGTGTGAACTATATAGGTGATCAGAAGCAGTTTGTCTTATGTGAGTTCTGGTACTAGCTGAGTTAAGAGAAGTCAAGACTTCTGTAACAAGGTGGTATCTGTGAGGAGGAATGTGTGTATATATATATATGGTGTAGGTATATATGTACATACATACATATGTGTATATGTGTTATGTAGTTGATATCTCTCACTTTGTAGCCAGGCTGGCTTTGAACTCGTAATCCTTCTCCTTTAACTTTTCAATTGCTGAAATTCTGGGCCATAACCATCATATCTAATTGTTGCTTTCATACTTAGGATGATAGATAGATAGATAGATAGATAGATAGATAGATAGATAGATAGATAGATATGCCTTGCTGCACATTATTATATACAAAATTTTCCTTATTTTCTTTTTGCTTTCTCTACTCCTGAAAATAAAATCCAAGTAAAAAAAAAGTTCAAAGATGAAAATTTCATCCTAAAATCAACAGAGTTAACTAGCCCTTGAGTCTCTCAAAGTCCATACCACCAACCAAAGAACATACATGGGCTGGACCTAGGCCTCCTCATTCATATGCAGCTTGGTCTTCATATAGGTCCTGAACAACTGGATAGTGGGGCTATCACAAAAACTGTTGCATATATGTCAGAAGCCATCATGGAACAAGCTAATAACTAGCAGGTGATCTTCCTGAGATGACCGCCTTAAATTAAAACCTATGATGGAACTCCAGTAGTCAAGGCACAGGAGAAAATCATTTTAGAAAAAAATTCTGCTATTAATATGTTTTTCCTATTATTATTAATTATATATCACTAAGCATTATCCCATCCTTTTGAGCAGATCTACAAATACCTACAAAGATGTACTATCTTCTAGTTATACTATATAGATATATATAAATAGATGACTTCTTAATTCTTAATGATGATTCTATAAGAATTTCTAAAGTTATATTTATTTAGCTTTAATATTTATTAAGCTCTTTAATAGTGAGACTGCTATTCAGCTCTTTTCTGATAGTGAAAACTGCAATGAGAATTCTGCCAGTTTCCTATGTGTCACCAGATAATTGCTTCTAGAGAGTAACTAGACTTTCTACTACTCAGTGCACATTCCAATAGGTTGTAAAATTATTAACCAAAGGTCATGACAGAAGATAAAATATTGACTAGATTTATCTATACAAAACTTCACTAATAACTTAGTTATTATTAGTTAGTTTTTAACTCTCAATGAACCTGTGGAGCTGTGACAAGTGGTGAATGTTTAGCAGGAAAATTACTCATAAAGGATATGCATGTAAACATTCTCTGTTGTAAACTTCTATTTCAATTTATGATTTGAATGTATGTGTACACTTGTGATGAACTTTTTTACCATGTGATCTTGTATTCTGAAAGATATATAAGTGATAAAGACAGAGACAAGCAAAATTTTCCCATATTCCCTTTTATCATTCATTCTGTTTTCCCCCTTTTCTTAGAGATCTTTCACAAGAAAACTTTTACAACTTAGAAATAAATACTAAAATCACTTTTAAACATGTCCCTTTTTCTTCCTGTGACTTTGTCTAGCAGGCTGAAGGTTAGAGTCACAAAGTTCCTTCTAAGATAGAACAACAGCCACATTACTTAACCCCCTGCTGTTAGAGTACAGGTTTTAATCACCTAAGCCAGCAGCTTTTAACCCTCAGAATTAGCATAGAACATCTGGAGACCATCAGTCTTTAAAATTATACCAGAGTCCTATTCTGTGTCCTATTTCAACCTACTCGAGGCTGGGAGACTCTTGGAACCTATAAGTGGGATATAAAGCTGTGAATTAATTAACCCACTCTGAGCTCATGGCCAGTCACACAAAAATGTCCAGGAGCTCTCTGGATTCTCAAATGAAAGACATACATGCCAGTTAATTTGATATGACTTGTCTATTAGTCAGGGTTCTCTAGAGTCACAGAACTTATGGAATGTCTCTCTGTATTGAGGGAATTTGTTGTGATGACTTACACTCTGTAGTCCAACTAACCCAACAATGGTCAGCTGTGAATGTAAAGTCCAACAATCTAGTAGTTGCTCAGTCCCATGAGGCTAGTTGTTTTATCTGGTCTTCTGTAGAAGTAGGTTCCAACAGATGTCCTGGCAAGTAAGTGCAAGCAGGAGAAGAGTGAGTCTTCCTTCTTCCAATGTCCTTATGTAGGTATAGAGCAGAAGGTGTGGCCCAGAATAAAGGTGTGTCTGCCCTTCTCCCAACCTTGAGCAGCCCTGAAAGACCTTGTTTACCACAATAGACCAAATAACATGACCTAGGTGGAGTTACCTACCCTGGCTGCACATACAACCTGCTACAGGAACTTAGAAGAATATACTGCTAGCTGAGCTTGCCTTGAGATGCTGAGCTTGCCTTGAGATATCGCTGGCTGTGACAAAGGATGGGTTCCTCCACCCATCTCCTCTCCCACCCATCTCCAACTGAAACAAGAAAAGTTTTAATGGGGCTTCCCCTTTAAATTGAGAGCTGAACATTAAACTTTGAGTCTTGATCAGAATACTTGTCTGGGCTTCATCTTTTCTTGCCCTCCATCCCCTTTTCATTCCCAGCCCCCCTTTCAGGTGAACCCAGTTGATCTGTGGCCACAGGTGGCTACAGATGGGACCTGAAAATGGAGGACAGTCGAGGAACGCTGTCTTGAGTGGAGCTCCACAGAAAATGGAAGAAGAGTATCCTGAGCACTTGGTGAGCAACGAACAGCATTGATGCTAGCTAGTTATGGCTGTGTTTGCAGGAAGTGTGTTTAAAGGGATATGTGTGTTTAAGTCTAGGTTGAGTAAGTGTTGACCCAATGCTGACCTCACCTAGGAGGTGACAACGAATTTGGGGATAGGAGAAATCTAAGTAGGCATTTTCCCACAGCCTAAGAGCTGCCCAAGGTGAGAGGAGCAAGGTTAGAAGGAATTGGAAGCAGGGCACTGAGGAGTAACTATCAATAGCTGCTGCTACATCTCCTAAAGAAAGAGATGAAGAGTTAGATCTTGAATATGAGAGAGAGGATTTCAGACCGGCAGCAAAAAAGAAGGAAAAGACTATTTCAGAGCTCTCCTAGGAATAGGAGAAAATTCAGGAGACGTCCTGCAAATTTCTCTGGCTTTTACAGAAGAAATCCTTAGTTCTGATTTCTTTGTTTATTGTCTGTCCTTGGCCCGCCAATGTGTCAATTGTCTGTTATTTTGTTTCACTGTTTGAATGATTGGTGTTCTATGTTTCATGTTCAAAAGACAAAAACAGTTAAAGCTGCTACATATCCACCCCTTGGTCTAGTTTAACTGTGTTTTAAAGACAGTCTTAATGTACACAGATAAATTACCCTACACCTGAAGCTAAGACTCAAGCTGAGCTGGAGGAGCCTTTCCAGGAATTGATTGTCAGCATAAGCTGCTTTTAAAGAGACCAGCAGCTTTTTGGATTCTATAAGAAAGCTGGGAGTTATTTTTCCTAGAAAAATCTCTGTGACAAGGTGCTTTTTTCTTGAAATTACAGCTAGAAAAAGCAAGAAAAAAATTTTTTGTCTAAATATATAAGATATGTAGCCACTTCATTTTTGTTTAAGCATGAGGCTACACAGAGAATAAAGATTCTTTTTGCTGATTGGTTTTAAAGGTATAAATATGTTCTGCATGTCTTGGTTATAGATTATTGACCTATAAGTTATTGGGTATGATTAAAAATTTGCAACTTTGGTAACAGAAAGTTGGCTTAAAACTGGTAACTCAGGGTTGGAGTCATTCAGAAACCAGATGTATAAAAGATAAGATTTAAAAACAATGTCTATTTAGTGAGATATTAAAAGCTGCACTATCGTGCATAAGAACTGGCAGCAAAACTTTGTAACATAAAAGTAATATACTCGGTGTTGATTTTAGAGAAAATGGATTGTTTACATTGTTAAAAATTGGTTTTGTTTCCCAGAATTATGGCTATACTCTTACATTGCAAAAGAAACTTTAAAATATAGTTAAACTGCCACTTTTCCATTGGCTGCATTTGGCAGTTCAATCATGAGCTTGGGATTTTCTGACTCACCCATGTTTATAGAGAAGAGGATACAACAGGTAAGAATTGAATTAAAGTTTTAAAAACAGCTGTGGCACAGTACAGGCCTGCAGAAAGAATAATCTTTGGGCCAGGCCTCAGGAAATAGGCCCAGATTAAGAACATTTACATTTGAATTAAGACAATGCACAGACTAGGCTCTGCAGAAGGTTGGGTGACAGACATTCCTTTTGTCTTGGTCATCCTGACCAGCCTCTAGAAAGGTGTTTTCCAGAATTTGTTTATTGCCTTGCTTGTTTCTTCTGGTGGATGGGTCAATCTCAGACCCAAAGACATTCACAACAAACAGTTTATTATAGATAATGACTATGCTGGAAGAATTAAAACCATGCCTGCTTCCCTCCATGGCATTATAGCTGTGTCTGTTAAAAGAATTGCTCTAAGAGTAAGAGAGGACAAGATTGCCTTCAGCTTGGCCTTTATCTGATACGCTCACTCAGCTAAAAGAGATTGGTTATTCAATTAATCCAAAACAAAGTTTAAACTTAAGATTTATGAAACTAATGGGGCATTACAGCCTGACTTGCCTACTCCAACTGCCATTCCAAGAAATGCATAGACAATTATTATAGATCTAGAGGATTGTTCTTATACCATTCCTTTACATCCTGGTAAAGGTGGGAGGTTTACATTCAGTGAATTTGCTTGCAATTTTTGAGAGTCCATGAAGTGATATCATTAGAAAGGTTTGCCTCAAGGAAAGGTTAATAGCCTTACATTATATAAAAAAACTTTGTTGTTACTTTAATATAAAAAGAGTTTGAATCTTTCAGTGTATATTATTCATTGTATGACATTTTACTAGCTGATTTCTCTGAAGGAGTTTTTCTGTAAGCCTTTGCTCTAATATAATGAGCTTTAAAATTTTGGAGTGCTTGTTGCTCCAGAATAGATTTAAAGGCAATATCTTTTCAATATTTGAGACCTCAGTTATTACTAAGCAGATTGTGGCACAGAAAATTGCAATAAGGATGGATAGTTGTGGCTGGAGAAATGGCTCAGTGATTAAAGACTAGACTCATGACAAAAAATATTAGCATTCAATTCCCAGCAACTACATGGTGGCTCACAACCATCTGTGATGGGATCTAGTGCCCTCTTCTGGCTTTCAGGTATTCATGCAAAAAACATGGTTTACTTTTAATGATTTTCAAAAGTTGTTAGGAGATATTAATTGGCTAAAACCTCATCTTAAGCTTACCATAGGAGAACTTGAACCTCTATTTGATATTCTCAAGGGAGATGCAAGTTCTAATTCTCTTCAACAATTAACTAATGAAGGAGGAATAGCTTTGCTGAAAGTAGAGTAAGCTGTTAGTTATCAACAGATAAATTATATAGACTATGATAAATTGTTAGCTGTTTGCATTATTGCTACTCATGTGCTCACAGCAGCCCTTTGGCAAAAGAAACCATTAATGTGGATTCATCTTTCTTCATCTGCAAGTAAAGTTTAAACATCCTATTATGAAACTATTGTTGTGTTAATACAGGATTGTAAAATAGAATCCTGAAAGTATTTTGGATGACATATTTATTCCTTATTAGAATAGGAATTCTAATTAATTAGATTGATTATTGAAAAATTATGATATTTGGCCTATTGCATGGCAAACTTTTTAGGCAAGTTTGATAATCATTATCCAAAAGACAAGTTATTACAGTTTTTCTCTATGCATGCTCTTATGTTTCCTATAAATTTGCATGCAGCCCATAGAAAAGACACTTACTTTATTTACAGATGCCTCATCTAGTGAGAAGGCAGTATATGTAATAAAATCACATGTTCATTTTCTCGAGTTTCCCCTGCTTCAGCACAAATAATTTAATTACTTACTGTAGCCACTGTTTGAAATGCTAAAAAAAAGTCAAGCTTTCAATTTGTATACTCATAGCCAGTATATGGCTCATGGTTTATAATAGCTTAAAATTGTTTCTTTTTTAGATATTACTAATTCTCAAATTTTACAAATATTTATACAAACGCAGCTTAATTTAAGAAACATGTACTGTTTCTTAACTTTATAAGACATTTAAGGACTCATATTGGATTGTCTGAATCCCAGGGCAATGCCACAACAGATCTGTATACTAAGCAGATTATAGAACTTACAGAAACAATTTTATTCTTTACATCAACAAAATAGCTATAGCTTGAGACAATAATTTGGCATTTCTAGAAAGTGTGCAAGTTAAATTGCAAAAACTTGTTCTCAGTATCCTCAAGTTTTTCATAATGGAATTAAGCCTTGAGGACTTATATGCAATCAATTACGGCAAATGGATGTTACTCATTTTTGATTTTGGAAAATTAAAATAGGTACATGTGACTTGACACCTTTTAGACTTTCTAGTTGCAACTGCTTTAACAAGAGAAGCAACTAAAAATATAATTAGTTATTGCCTATATTATTTTTCTGTGCTTGATGTTCCATATCAGACTAAGATAGGTAATGGAACTGGCTATTGCAGTTATTTGACTGCAGTCAAAACATTTGAGATGTTTTGTTGACAATTTAATATTACCCATATTACTGAGATTCCTATTATCCTTAGGGACAAGGAATTGTAAAACGTGCACATCGCACTCTGAAAAACTGTCTTGTAAAAACTAAAAAGGGGGAATTATACCCTCCAAGGTCACCAAAGGCACACTTTGCTTTTGTGTTATTTGTCAGTCTGCAGCAGATCATCACTGGCATCCAGTCACTTCTAGCTCACTTGCCAGGGACAAATGGAGAGAGCCCCTAACTAATACATGGAATGGTCCCAACCCTGTTTTAATTTGGGGTCATGGCTCAGTAAGTGTTTTATCAATACTTAAAGCCACCCACTATATACCTGGTGGCCAGACTTTGTGTCTGATACCGTCAATCAGCAGTTAAATTAGATACTGGAACATTTCTGCTTTAAACTTTATTTTCTACATTGCTTGGATAGTCATGTTGCTTTTAACCTTTGAACCTTGTATTTTAAACAGATTGATTGCCTTTACACAGGATCACTCTCAGCAATCTCAGCTATTCATCATGGCAGTTATTCATCACCATGAAGAATTGCATTGAGTGCATGTCCACAGTTTCTTTGATCTGAATGTGGCTTTGGTCTATATGGTAAAGAGTGTGCCAATGATGGCCGGTTAGTCAAGGATGGGTAAGAGTGTCCTTGAGCTCCTATAAACGTAAGGCAGAGGCATACATCAATATGCTATGTATGTTTTCCTCGATAACAGGTAATATAGAAGCAATATAGATGACAACCTAAGCCAGACATAATCGCCCGGTCACTCTCTACCCTAGATAGGATGAAATCTTGTACTCCATCCAGCTGCTGGCACTGCTCATCTTTATAAACTAAAAAGGGGGAATTGTGCCCTTCCCCTAACATTTAGCAGGCCTGAAAGACCTTGTTTACCGCAATAGACCAAATAATATGGCCTAGGTGGAGTTACCCACCTTGGCTGCACAACAATAGACACCTAGGTGGAGTTACCCACTTTGGCTGCACATACAGCCTGCTACAGGAACTTAAAAGAATAGACTGCCTGATGAGCTTGCCTTGAGATGCTGAGCTAGCCTTGAGATATCTCTGGCTGTGACAAAGGATGGGTTCCTCCACCTATCTCCTCTCCCACCCATCTTTGGCTGAAACAAGAAGAGTTTTGGTAGGGCTCCCCCTTTAAATTGACAGCTGAACATTAAACTTTGAGCCTTGATCAGAATACTTGGCTTCATCTTTTCTCACCCTCTGTCCCCCATCATTCCCAGCCCCCCTTTCAGGTGAGCCCAGTTGATCTGTGGCCACAAACAGCTACAGGTGTGTGCCACCACTCCTGAATCTGGGACTTGCTTTGTCCCAGGCTGACCTTAAACTCAGAGAACTCCTTGCCTCGGTCTCCTGGGATTAAAGATATCTACTACCTTGCCTTGGCCTAAGCTTTTCATGGCCACTATGTCTCTAGATCTCCCTTCCATGATCCAGGTCCGAAATTTGTGTCTTCCAGCTTCAAGATCTGGATCACAGGAAAGCCCACAAATTCTGGACTATAGCTCATTCCAGATATAGTCAAGTTGACAACCAGGAATAGCCATTACACCTTGATTAGCTCAGTGGCTGGACACTTTTAAACTTCCTCACAGATAACAAACACAACACTCTAGGGTACCTGAATTAACATCCTCCAAATTTACATTTCATCTTTGTTGCCCTATTACCTTCTGGGCAGCCTCCTAACCCCCTTAGGGCTACTTTCCATTATACTACATTTCAGCTGACTCATTTTCCTCTTCTTTATAGCATGGTCCACCCTATGCCCTATTCAGGGTGATTTTGTTTTCCTCTCTTTCCCAAACCCAGGAATCCTAAAAGTCCCACCTCTGTCTGCCTTTCTCATCCATTAGCTACTAGCATCTTTATTTACCCACGGGAACCAACTGAGGACAGGGTCCCTCAGTGTCTTATATGCAAACACTCATGTAAGCAGTTTGGGGGACAAAAATTAACATTATAAAACAAGCAGCATTAGGCCAAACCCACATAGGGATAGGTTATTCTAGCTGGACTGCCTTGTCCAGCATAAGTGGGAGAGAATGTACTTAGCTTCACTAATACTTGGTGTGCTAGGGTTGGGGAGATACTCAACGGGGGTCCCATCCACTCAGAGAAGAAGGAGAATGTGGGGAAAAGGGCTGGGGGGGTATCCGGCGGGCTCGAGGTCCCACGAGGGCCTGTGACAGTGTCCCACCACACTTCCCACATTGTGAGCGGAAGGTCCCACATGCATGCAGCCACCGAGGCTGCACTGAGAAGAGTCCAGGGTTCCAAAGTCCCCAAAGCTGACAATCTGGCAACAGGCACAGGAAGGCCCAGGCGACACGTGGAGTTTTCCAAAGCCTTTATTGTTCATGGTGTGGTGAACAGGTGTAGATGGTGTGCGCTTTCCCCACAAAACCCAGGCTCCCTTGACTTTTTATAGGGAGGGGAAAAGGGGAGGGGATAACTT
Organism: Rhabdomys pumilio; assembly: GCA_030674055.1. Classification (NCBI taxonomy): domain Eukaryota; kingdom Metazoa; phylum Chordata; class Mammalia; order Rodentia; family Muridae; genus Rhabdomys; species Rhabdomys pumilio. The sequence continues at coordinate 1,011,142 of JANHMN010000011.1, forward strand.
AATTAGCAACACCCCCCAGCCTTTAGGTAACTCATTAATATTTTAATCTCTGGAGGTGGAGACCTGCTAATCACGCCCTCTACCTGTGTGCTACATGACCAAAGGCACAGGTTAAATAAAGTTACCTCATCCAGGGCCCAACAGGAGAAGGGGAATGAAGGAAGAATTGTGGGAGGAGATGACTGGGAGAAGGGAAGTAAGCAGGAGGCAAAGTGAGTAAGTAAAAATAAATAAATAAATAAATAAATAAATAAATAAGTAAATATTTCACCTAACAAGTTCCACTGAATTCACACCAAGTCCTGAAATGCAGGCAGGGAATTGAACATAATTCTCAGTCACTCTCTCTGTCTCTGTCTGTCTGTCTGTCTCTCCCCTAACCCCCATGTATGTGTGTGTGTGTGTGTGTGTTAATATTGGAGCTGTTCACATTTCCATTAGAAAGGTTATGCTTACTCTGGTGGTTAATAAAATATGCAAGTATTTGTTACATAACAGAGTTGAGTCCAAATGCTATAATACAGTAGTAGTCTAGAAAAGATGAATAGTGCCCTCGCCTGGGCCTGGTGCCTGAAGCAGGCACCCTACTGGTCTGGTCCCATGTGGACACCATACCCCGAGAAATCCTAGAGGGGCCACTGAACTCAGAGCAGCAGGTAAAAAACAGTCACTGACTGCCCTACTCCCACCCCAGAGCTACAACTGGGGGCAGGGAGGGCTCAGGACACAGCAGACACACAAACCCTGCTCCTGCAGAATAACACTCCTCTTCTGCCCCTTGCCTGGGCCTGGTGCCTGCAGCAGACACCCAGCTGGTCTGCTCCCATGTGAACACCATATCCCGAGACATCCTAGAGGGGGCCACTGAACTCAGAATAACAGACACCATACCCCGAGACATCCTAGAGAAGAAACTAAACCCAGAGCAGTGGACAACATATCCTGAGACATCCTAGAGGAGCCACAGAACTCAGAGCAGCAGACACCTTATCCTGAGACATCCTAGAGGAGACACTGCACCCATAGCAGCAGACACCTAGCTGGTCTGCTACCATGGAAACACCATATCCTGTGAAATCCTAAAGGAGACACTGTACTCAAAGCAGCTGAAGCTCAGTATTAAAAGATCACAGAGACATCCGAACCCTGAGGAGTACAAACACAAGCAAGATAACTGGAAAGGCAGACTTCAGTCAAAGAGAGTGAGTGCAGGTAGCACTAGAGATAACTAGATGGTGAAAGGCAAGCACAAGAATGTAAGCAACAAAATCCAAAGTTACCTAGCATCATCAGAACCCAGTGCTCCCATCATAGCAAGCCCTGAACACCCCATTACACTGGAAAAGTGGGATTTAGAATTTAAATCACTTGTCATGAGGATGATAGAGGACTTTAATAAGGATATAAATAACACTCTCAAAAATTTGAGGAGAACACAGGTAGACAGGTAGAAGCCCTTAAAGAGGAAACACAAAAATCCCTTAAAGAATTGCAAGAAAACACAAACAGGTGAAGGAATTAAACAAAACCATCCAGGATCTAAAAATGGAAGTAGAAACAATAAAGAAATCACAAAGGGAGACTACCCTGGAGGTAGAAAACCTAGGAAAAAGATCAGAAGTCATAGACACAAGTATCAGCAAGAGAATACAAGAGATAAAAGAGAGAATCTCATGTGCAGAAGACACCATGGAAAACATTGACACAACTGTCAAAGAAAATGCGAAATACGAAAAGCTACTAACCCAAAACATCCAGGAATGCCAGAAAACAATGGGAAGGCCAAACCTAAGGATAATAGGTATAGATGAGAGTGAACACTCTGAATTTAAAGGGCCAGTAAATATCTTACACAAAATTATAGAGGGAAATTTTCCTAACTTACAGAAAGAGATGTCCATAAATCTACAAGAAGCCTATAGAACTCCAAATAGTCTAAACCAGAAAAGAAATACCTCCCATCAGATAATAATCAAAACAACAGATGTACAAAATAAAGAAAAAATACTAAAAGCAGTAAGGGAAAAACATAAAAAGGCAGACCTATAAGAATTGCACCAGGCTTCTCACCAGAGACTATAAAAGCCAGAAGATCCTGGACTGATATCATATAGACCCTAAGAGAACACAAATGCCACCCCAGACTACTATAACCATCAAAACTCTCTGTCACTATTGATGGAGAAGCCAAGATACTCCATGACAAAACCAAAGTTACACATTATCTTACCACAAATCCAGCACTTCAAAGAATAATTGGTAGAAAACTCCAACACAAGGAGGGAAACTACAACCTAAAAAACGCAAGAAAGTAATCTTCCAACAACCCCAAAAGAAGATAGCTACACAAACATAATTCCACCTCTAATAACAAAAATAAAAGGAAGTAACATTCATTTTTACTTCGTATCTCTTAATATCAATGGACTCAATTCTCTAATAAAAAGACATAAACTATTAGACTGGATACATAAACACAACCCAGCATTTTGCTGCATACAGAAAACGCACCTCTGTGAAAAAGACAGACACTACCTACCTCAGAGTAAAAGGATGAAAGAAAAATCTTCTAAGCAAATAGTCCCAAGAAACAAGCTGGAGTAGCAATTCCAATATCAAATAAAATTTATTTTCAACCAAAAGTAATCAAAAAAGATAAGGAAGGACGCTTTATATTCATCAAAGGAAAAAATGTACCAAGATGAACTCTCAATTCTGAACATCTATGCCCCAAATGCAAAAGCATCCACATACATAAAAGAAACTTTACTAAAGCTCAAAACATACATTGCACCTCACACAATAATAGTGGGAGATATCAACGCCCCACTCTGAGCAAAGAACAGATCATGGAAACAAAAACTAAACCTAGACACAATGAAACTAACAGAAGTTATGAACCAATTGGATTTAACTGATATCTATAGAATATTTCATCCTAAAACAAAAGAATATACCTTTTTCTCAGCACCTCATGGTACCTTCTCCAAAATAGACCATATAATTGGTCACAAAACAGGCCTCAACAGATACAAAAAAACTGAAATAATCCCTTGTACCCTATCAGACCACCATGGACTAAGGTTGGTCTTTAAGAATGACAAAAACAATGGAAAGCCCACATACACGTGGAAACTGAACAATTCTTTACTCAATGATGACTTGGTCAAGGAAAAAGTAAAGAAAGAAATTAAAGACTTTTTAAAATTTAATGAAAAGGAGGATACATCATAACAAAACTTGTGGGACTCCATGAAAGCAGTACTAAGAGGAAAACTTATAGTTCTAAGTGTCTACAAAAGGAAACTAGAAAGAATATACACTAACAACTTAACAGCACACCTGAAAGCCTTAGAACAAAAAGAAGGAAATATATCCAAAAGGAGCAGACAGATGGAAATAATCAAATTCAGGGCTGAAATCAACCAAGTATAAACAGAAAGAACTATACAAAATATCAACAAAACTAGGAGCTGGTTCCTTGAGAAAATCAACAAGATAGATAAACTGGTAGCCAGACTAACCAAGGAGCACAGAGACAGTATTCAAATTAATAAAATCAGAACTGAAAAGGGAGACATAACAACAGAAACTGAGGAAATTCAAAAAATCAGCAGATTCTACAACAAAGGCCTATACTCAACAAAATTGAAAAATCTGAATGAAATGGACAATTTTCTAGAGAGATACTAGGTATCAAAATTTAATCAGGAGCAGGTAAACCATCTAAACAGTCTCATAACCTCTAATGAAATAGAAGCAGTCATTAAAAGTCTCCCCACCAAAAAAATTCCAGGGCCAGACGGTTTTAGTGCAGAATTCTATCAGACCTTCCAGAAAGACCTAATACCAATTCTCTTCAAACTGTTCCACAAAATAGAAGCAAAAGGAACAATACCCAATTTGTTCTATGAAGCTACAATTACGCTCATACATAAGCCTAACAAAGACACAACAAAGAAAGAGAACTACAGACCAATCTCTCTTATGAATATTGATGCAAAAATACTCAATAAAATTCTCGCAAACTGAATCCAACAATACATCAAAATAATCATACATCATGATCAAGTAGGCTTTATCCCAGGAATACAGGGATGGTTCAACATTTGGAAATCTATCAATGTAATTTACTACATAAATAAACCAAAGAAAAAAAACACATGATCATCTCACTAGATGCTGAGAAAGCATTTGACAAAATTCAACATCCCTTCATGGTAAAAGTCTTGGAAAGATCAGGAATTCAAGGCCCATACCTAAACATAGTAAAAGCAATATACAGCAAGCCAGTAGCCAACATCAAACTAAATGAAGAGAAACTTGAAGCAATCCCACTAAGATCAGGGACTAGACAAGGCTGCCCACTCTCACCCTACCTATTCAATATAGTACTGGAAGTTCTAACCAGAGAAATTGGACAACAAAAGGAAGTCAAAGGGATACAAATAGGAAAGGAAGAAGTCAAAATTTCACTATTTGCAGATGATATGATAGTATGCTTAAGTGACCTTGAAACTTCCACCAGAGAACTCCTAAACCTGATAAACAACTTCAGCAAAGTGGCTGGATATAAAATCAACTCAAATAAATCAGTAGCCTTCCTCTATTCAAACAATAAACAGTCTGAGAAGAAATTAGAGAAATGACATCCTTCACAATATTAACAAGTAATATAAAATACCTTCAAGTGAATCTAACCAAGCAAGTGAAAGATCTATATGACAAGAACTTCAAGTCTCTGAAGAAAAATATAGAAGATCTCGGAAGACAGAAAGATCTCCCATGCTCCTTGGATTGGCAGGATTAATTTAGTAAAAATGGCCATCTTGCCATAAGCAATCTACAAATTCAATGCAATCCTCTTCAAAATTCCAAATCAATTCTTTATAGAGCCAGAAAGAGCAATTTGCAAATTCATTTGGAATTACATAAAACCCAGGATAGCGAGAATTATTTTCAACAATAAAAGAACTTCTGGGGGAATCCTGACCTCAAACTGTACTACAGGGCAATAGTAATAAAAACTGCATGGTATTGGTACAGAGACAGGCAGGAAGATCAATGGAATAGAATTAAAATCCAGAAATAAACCCACACACCTATGATCACTTGATCTTTGACAACAGAGCTAAAACCATCCAGTGGAAAAAGGACAGCATTTTCAGCAAATGGTGCTGGCTCAACTGGAGGTCAGCAGGTAGAAGGATGCAAATCAATTCATTATTATCTCCTTGTACAAACCTCAAGTCCAAGTGTATAAAGTAACATAAAACCAGATACACTGAAAGTAATAGAAGAGAAGGTAGGTAAGACACTCGAATACCTAGGCACAGTGGGAAAGTTCCTGAACATAACACCAATGGCTTATGCTCTAAGATCAAGAGTTGACAAATGGGACCTCATAAAATTGCAAAGCTTCTGTAAGGCAAAGGACACTGTCAATAAGACAAAATGGCAACCAACAGATTGGGAAAAGATCATTACCAATCCTACATCCGATAGAGGACTAATATCCAATATATACAAAGAACTCAAGAAATTAAGCTCCAGACAACCAAATAACCCTATTAAAAATGGTGTACAGAGCTAAACAAAAAATTCTCAACTGTGGAAACTTGAATGGCTGAGAAGCACCTTAAGAAGTGCTCAGCAGCCTTAGTCATCAGGGAAATACAAATCAAAACAACCCTGAGATACCACCTCACACCAGTCAGAATGTCTAAGATCATAAACTCAGGTGATAGTAAATGCTGGAGATGATGTGGAGAAAAAGGAACACTCCTCCATTGTTGGTGGGATTGCAAGCTGGTACAACCACTCTGAAAATCAGTCTGGCAGTTCCTCAGAAAATTGAACACAGCATTACCTGAGGACCCAGCTATACCACTCCAGGGCATATACCCGGAAGATGCTCCAACATATAAAATGGACATATGCTCCACTATGTTCATAGCAGCCTTATTTATAATAGCCAGAAGCTGGAAAGAACCCAGATGTCCTTCAACAGAGGAAGGGATACAAAAAATGTGGTACATTTACACAATTACTCAGCTATTAAAAATAATGAATGCGAGAAATTCTTAGGTAAATGGAAGGAACTAGAAATTATCATCCTGAGTTAGGTAACCCAATCACAAAAGAACACACATGATATTTACTCACTGATAATTAGATATTAACCCAAAAACGTGAAATAGCCAAGATTCAACTCACAGACCACATGAAGCTCATGAAGAAGGAAGACCAAGTGTGGATGCCTCTGTCCTACTTAGAAGGAGTAACAAAATACTCAAGGGAGCAAATATGGAGACAAAGTGTGGGATGGAACCTGAAGGAGGGTCGTCTGGAGACCATTCCTCCTGGGTATCCATCCCATGTACAGTTACCATAGGTAGACACTGATGTGGATGGCAGGAAGTGCATGCTGACAAGAACCTGATATAGCTGTCTCCTTAGAGGTTTGCCAGAGTCTGACACATTCAGAGGCAGATGCTCACAGCTAATCATTGATCTGATCAAGGGGTTCCCAATGGAGGAGTTAGAGAGAAGACTGAAGGAGCTGAAAGGGTTTGTGGCCCCATGAGGAGAGCAACAATACCAACCAACCAGAGCTACCCAGTGTTTAAATCACCAGCCTGGGAGCACATGGGGAGGGACCCATGACTCCATTTGTATATGTAGGGGAGGATGGCCTTGTCAGGCATAGGTGGGAGAGGAGATCTTTGGTCCCATGAAGTCTGAACACCGATGGGGGGAGGGGAGAATTTGAGTGTAGGGAGGTGGGAGTGTGGGGGTAGGTGGGGGCACACCCTCATAGAAGCAGGAAGGGGGGCATGTGATGGGGGTTTATGGGTGGTGGTGGGAATAATGTAAGAGGATAAAATCTGAAATATAAATATAATATTCAATAAAAAATAAATTTAAAAAAAGAATACATTTAGTAATTTATCTCCATACATCTAATTTCTTATAATATTATTCTATTCTTTCTTTTTTCTTTTCAACTCCCTTTCTTTTACCTAAGAAAAAAAGAATAGAGAAGACAAAAACAGAAATCCCCAAGTCTAAGCTGTCTAGTTTCTTCCCTATCCAAAGCTAAATTTGCAAATTATTCCTTAAAATTATAACATATGTATAATTTATAAAATAACCATAACTAGACACCCAAACCAAAGGAGTCAGTATGACAACTCCCTATATCTTCTTCCTGCTGAATTGGGACAATGAATATTTTTAAGGGGTGAGGAGAGATAGAAAAATTGGAAACATTGATTATGTAAGGCCCCCACGAAGGGAGGATGCCACCCAAGCCTCAGGAATTTGCAGCCATATAATAACTCACAAGACACCGAACTTGATGTAATCAGCAAGAGGTATATTTTGATCAACATGTTGAGGTCAAGACCCATGACCCACACAGGGGCAGTGGGTTCTGACCCCGGGGCTTTGGAGACAGAGAGAATTTAAAGTCAAAACCACAACTCAAGGGGGGAACCACAACCCAGGGGGAGTGAAGGAGGGTTATTGGAGAGTACCTGTGGAAAGTCTCAGCCCATTATTCAGTTTGTGACAGGGTCTAAGGAACAGTCATGGGGAACATTTTGTATAGGCAATTCTCTAAGAGCCTATTCATAATCAACCATCTATCTTGTGGTCAGCCAAATTCCTGAAACACAGAGCTCATGACCAAGCTGACCTGCACTTTTGTTTCTGCCCAGTCTGCTAGGAGATTTTGAACATTTTTAACCTTTTTTTTATACTTAAGAAAGCTAGCTTTAGCATTTGTTTGACGAGTATTCCACTCATTAGTTCCATTGCTATTGCTGGTTCTTAGGAAACAGCCCAGCTGCCAATATCATTCTTGTTTGAAACCTTTTGAATCTGTCCTTCAACAGTCCACACTGCTTTCAGCACTAATGCCTCACCTTTAGCAAATTCCCATTTCTAAACATCAGCTTGAAGACATAGAAACACATTTTACCCAGAATCCCCAGTGGCCATACCTGGAAGAATCTCATAAACAGCATTAACGACTGAGCTGGTTCCTAAGACCATTTTTGTAATATTCTGGAAGAAAAATAAAAGTGGCTACCTTTACCCTTGTCCTAAGAATCTGTGTAAAACTAAATTGAAGAGTTTTAGAGTAATGTCATTGGCAGGGAAGATTTCAAGACAATCTAGTATTGATTCTGTCATGTGATTATATAAATCTACACTTATGTAAATCTACAATGAGAAAGGGCAAAGGCAGAGGGATAAAGAAATAAAAAAAAAGGAGGGAAAAAAGAACTGAGAAATTTAATGTTGGGGCTTTAGTTTATGCTAAAAGAGATAGGAGAGTTATGCTAAAAAGAGATAAGAAATATAATAAAGTAAGGTGTGTCCTCAGGGTGAGGCCACACTCAACTAATCCTACAATTTGTGAAGACAAAATGCCTATGGAATTAAAGGAAATCTTACACAACAAAGGAAAGTGTCAACAAATCAAAACATATGCAAGTGTAATTCATAGACAGGACTAGGTTCCATTCCAAGCAGGTAGCAGAACTCGGCAGCTTCCATCACAAGGTTCTGGCTCTAGAGTCCATGAAAGTTGTGGAATCTTACTCTGTAGAAAAAAAAAAAAAAAAAACCCTGCTAAGGCCAGGTGTGTGGCAAAGGAATCGCTGCATAAAGGCCTGGAAAGATCATTGTGCAAAGCATGAAGGTAAAGCCTGGATTATATTGGAGACCCCAGCACGTAGGATATGCCAGATCTATAGGATACCTACCAAGGAGAGCAGCAGACAGGATGTGGAACCAGCCTAAGAGAGAAAGGTGTATTGCAGTCAACAAACTTGGAAGGAGTGTAAGATCCAAAAACTCATTTAAGCCCTTTGACATCAGACATAAAACTACAGAATTTGGAGATTAGCCAGCTGGCTTTCAATCTCCCTTTGGTCCAGCATTTCTTCACTATGCCCCTAATCCTCTGTTTTGGAATGGTAATGTATATTCTGCCATGTTAGAAGTAGGTAATTGGCTTTTGTATTTTATAAGAATTATAGATAAGGGTTCACTTCAAGTCTCAGAAGAAATGTTGGACTTTGAATTTTAGAGACTGTGAAAGACTATAGGGACTTTTGAAGTCAGATTAAATGTATTTCTGTATTGTGATATGGCTACAAGCCTATAGGGGTCAGTGGTTGTAACATGGTGTTTTGAATGAAAATGGTCCCCACAGGATCATATATTTGAATGTAAGGATCCAAGTAGGTAGAACTATTTGAGGAAGGGTTAGGAATTGACTTTGAGGTTTTGTTTTTCTTTTCAATCTGCCTTTTTACCATTTTAATTACCTGCATGTGTTAAGATCAGTTCTAGACTGATGAACAACTAGCAATACAAAAGATGCAAATTGTGAAGGAACAAGCAAGACAATAAACACAAACAGGCAACAAACAAGAAAAGCAGTGAACAGAGTCCTGTGATGAATCCCGTGATCACTGTTTATAAGGTCTTATCAGGATGACCAAAATATCTGAGCCTAATTCCATGCCCTAGCCCAAAGTCATTTTCATGCCTGAAGCCTACTTCTTTGTTCTAGCCTAAGATTTAGATTCCTGCCTAAAATTACTTTTTGTTGTAGCCTAATGTCAGACTCCTAGCAGAAGCCCATTTCCTTGTCCTTGATGAACATCATATTCTTGCCAAGCAGCCCATTTTTTTGTCCTTGGCCAATGTCAGATTCTTGCCAAGCAGCCACAAAAGCTCTCCACATCTCCTCCATTTTTATTTTATAAACAAGACTGAGCCTGTCTTGTTCAGTCTCACATGTATGTGGGCTTTCAATTGGTTTTGCTGTTATTGAAGATCAGCCTTATTCCATGGTGATCTGATAGGATGATTGCAATTATTTCAACATTCTTGTATCTGTTGAGGCCTGTTTTGTAACCAGATTTATGGTCAATTTTGGAGAAGGTACCATGAGGTGATAAGAAGAAGGTATATTCTTTTGTTTTAGGGTAAAATGTTCCATAGATATTTGTCCAATCCATTTGGTTCATAACTTCTGTTAGTTTCACTGTGTCCCTGTTATTCTCTGTTTCCATGATCTGTCTATTGCTGAGAGCGGGGTATTGAAGTCCTCCACTATTATTGTGTGAGATGCAATGTATGCTTTGAGCTTTAGTAAAGTTTCTTTTATGAATGTGGGTGCCCTTGCATTTGGAGCATAGATGTTCAGAATTGACAGTTCATCTTGGTAGATTTTTCCTTTGATGAGTATAAAGTTCCCTTCCTTATATTTTTAATAACTTTTGGGTGAATGTCAATTTTACTTGCTATTAGAATGGCTACTCCATCTTGTTTCTTGGGACTATTTGCTTGGAAAATTGTTTTCCAGACTTTTACTCTAAGGTAGTGTCTGTCTTTGTCACTGAGGTACATTTCGTGTATGCAACAATATGCTCAGTCCTGTTTACATTTCCAGTCTGGTAGTCTATTTCTTTTTATTGGTGAATTGAATCCATTGATGTTACCAGATATTAAGGAAAAGTGAATGTTGCTTCCTGTTATTTTTGTTATTAGATGTGGAATTATATTTGTGTGGCTATCTACTTTTGGGGTTGTTGAAAGAAGATCACTTTCTTTCTTTTTCTAGGATGTAATTTCCTGCCTTGTGTTGGAGTTTTCCCTCTATTATCCTTTGTAATGCTGGACTTGTAAAAAGATATTGTGTAAATTTGATTTTGTCATGGAATATCTTGGTTTCTCCATCTATGGTAATTGAGAGTTTTGTTGGGTATTATAGCCTGTGCTGGAATTTGTGTTCTCTTAGGCTCTGTATGACATCTGTCCAGAATCTTCTGGCTTTTATAGCCTCTGGTGAGAAGTCTGGTGTAACTCTGATAGGCCTGCTTTTATAAATTACTTGACCTTTTTCCCTTCCTGCTTTTAATATTCTTTCTTTGTTTTATGCATTTGATGATTTAATCATTATTTGACAAGAGGAATTTCTTTTCTGGTCTAGTCTATTTAGAGTTCTATAGTCTTCTTATAAGTTCATGGGTATCTCTTTTTTAGGTTAGGGAAGCTTTTTATATAATTTTGTTGAAGATACTTACTGGCCTCTTAAGTTGGAATCTTCACTTTCTTCTAGACCTATTATCCTTAGGTTTTGTCTTCTCGTTGTGTCCTGAATTTCCTGGATGTTTAGGGTTAAGAGCTTTTTGCATTTTGCATTTTCTCTGACTGTTGTGTCAATGTTTTCTATGGTATCTTCTGTACTTAAGATTCTTTCTTCTATCTCTTGTATTCTGTTGGTGATACTTGCATCCATGACTCCTAATCTCTTTCCTAGGTTTTCTATCTCCAGGGTAGTCTCCCCTTGTGATTTCTTTATTGTTTCTATTTTCCTTTTTAGATCCTGGATGGTTTTGTTCAATTCCTTCACCTGTTTGGTTGTGTTTTCTTATAATTCTTTAAGGAATTTTTCTGTTTCCTCTTTAAGGGCTTCTACCTGTTTACCTGTGTTCTCCTGTATTTCTTTAAGAGAGTTATTTATGTTCTTCTTAAAGTCCTCTATCATCATGATAAGAAGTGATTTTAAATCATAATCCTGTTTTTTCTGGTATAATGGGGTATCCAGGACTTGCTATGGTAAGAAAACTGGGTTCTGGTGATGCCAAGTAACCTTAGTTTCTGTTGCTTATATTCTTGCATGTGCCTTTCACCATCTGGTTATCTCTAGTGCTGCCTGCACTCACTGTCTCTGACTGTAGCCTGTCTCTCCTGTTATCTTGATTGTGTCAGTACTTCTCAGAGTCCAGCTGTCTCTGTGATCCTGTAATCCTGAGATCGAGGGTGTAAGATCTCCTGGGATTCAGGCTTCCTCTGAGATCCTGAAATTCTGGTGTGACCAAGCTCCTGAGATCATTTGATTCTAGGATTCTATGTTCCTAGGTGTGACAGAGCTTCTGGAAGATCCGCTTCCTCTGGGTGTTGTGGGATTGGGTTCAGAGCTATAATCCTGGGCTTATTAGAGCTCCTGGGAGTCCAGCCTTGAGCTGGCACCCAAGGTCTTTTTTGGGCATCAGTGCAAACCAAAAGGAACTCTTGCCACTGTCCATGCAGGGTTCCTAGGTCCCCATGGGTCCCAGTTATTCATTGTTTGGGGTGGGTGTCACAGCCTCCTCACCTATGATCCTGGGAGTGTTAGAGCTACTGGTAGTCTTGCCTCCTCTGGGTGTTGTGGGATTGGTTGAGAGCTTTGAGGTTTTAAAATCCCAGGGCAGGCTCACTCAGTCTCTCTCTCTCTCTCTCTCTCTCTCTCTCTCTCTCTCTCTCTCTCTC
>JANHMN010000011.1:1023487-1034561 GCA_030674055.1 Rhabdomys pumilio
CTCTCTCTCTCTCTCTCTCTCTCTCTCTCTCTCTCTCTCTCTCTCTCAATAAAACAATACAATATCTCCAATGCAATCCATTTACCTTCATGTTTCACACAATGATCTTTCCAGGCCTTCAAGCAGATGTTCTCTTTCATATATATATTTCATATATCACTCTCCACCAGCCTGTTCCTCTCCTTATCTATGACCCCTAAGGGGTTCAGGACTAGGTTGATTGACCTTTCCATCTCCTTCAAGAGTCCAAGCTAAATTTTTCTCTTAGCCCTCAGAGCTCCCACTGTCTGAGAAAGAGAGAGAGAGAGAGAGAGAGAGAGAGAGAGAGAGAGAGAGAAAGAGGTGTATATGGGTGTATATGTATGTGAGGTGATGATGATGACAGATAGATTAGATAGATAGATGGATAGATAGATAGATAGATAGATAGATAGATAGATAGATAGATAATAGATAGATGATAGATAGATAGATAGATAATAGATGATAGATAGATTAGATAGGTAGATAGATAATAGATGATAGATAGATTAGATAGATAGATAGATAGATAGATAGATAGATAGATAGATAGATGATAGATAGATAATAGATGATAGATAGATTAGATAGATAGATAGATAGATAGATAGATAGATAGATGATCCATCCTATAAGTTCTGTTCCTCTAGAGAAATCTGACTAACACAATGATCATACTCTCCAGTATATGAAAGTGACTATTTTAATTTTTACCTTCAGTAAACAATAGTGTTTACTGATAAGCCTATCTATGCACTAGAGTATGGTTTCTATCTATACAATAGAGAGTGAAGAATCATACCAAAGTGCACAAACATGGTCACAGAAACTGAGGCTAAACACTAAGTAAGTGTAACTGCTGATTCCTTGGAAGCTTGTCTTGAGTCCTGGTTGTTCTTATTTTGTTGCTGGAGCCAGATTACCCTAGCCTGTGCCTCAAAGTCTTTCACACTCTGTACATACCAGCATCACTAAACTGGATATCATCTATGTTATAGAAATGCCTTAAAACATAGATATGAATTTCCTATGTGGTTCACCACCAGCCTGTTTGCTTCTGCTCCTATGACCCCTGGAAATCCCAGACCATGTTCTCCTTCTGGTTCACAACTCCTTCTTCAAGAGTTTAAGCTGAATTTGTCACTTGGTCCTTGGAGCTCCCACTATCTGGAATGAGATTTTGCTTTGTACGTCTCTTGTTCCACACTCCTGTATTCAATAGTAATTTAATAAAACTGCAGTGACAGGATAGTGCACTAGAAAGACAATAAGCACAACAGTTTGCAACTCAGAAATTCCAACACTAAAGCAGAATAGGCTGAAATTTTATTTTGAGGCTGGTAAGAAAAGATGCCAGTGATCAGGATGAGCTACTTTTTATATCTTTGTTGTCCATCTCATAGCAAACACTTGAAATTTGCATTTAAGAATCTGTGATCTGGCAGCTGGAGAGTTGGCCTTGATAAAAATAGTAAAATCGTGCCTGGATAGGAAGATGATCAAAAAAAAATGGCAAGAGACAATGACTAGTAATACTTATTTTTCTCATTTTGTGATATTCCTGGGGCCCTCCCATGTATTGGCTCATGGCATCCTTCAAATATATGCTATATCCATTCTCTTTATATAAATTAACTAATGGAAGTCCAGAAGGTTTAGCAATTTTCCTACCCCAAACAACCAGGAAACAGCAACCAGGACACAAAAGCATAACAAAACAAAAAAACGAAAACAAAAAACAAAACAAAAAAAAACCCACCCTGATTGTAAGGTCTATGCTCTTAATTCCTATGCCCAGTAAGACAACTCATGACAGCTATAAGTAGTAGAGGTGTTCTTTTTCATAACTTCCAAGTATGACTTTCTTGTGACAGAAAGCCACATTATATGAAGTAGACAGCAAGTGCCTGACTATTTAATATCCAAATGACCTAATGACAGTATCTTAGCTAGTGTTATAATTTCTATGATGAAACACCATGAACAGATTTAAGGGTAAAGGATTTATTTTGCTTACAGCTTCCACATCACTGCTCATCACTGATGAAAGTCGGGGAAGGAACTCAAGCATCACAAGAACCTATAGACAGTAGCTGATGCAGAAGCTGCAAAACAGTGCTGCTTACTGACTTGCTCTTAATGGGCTGCTCAGCCTGCTTGCTTGTCTGCTTGATTGCTCTCTTGCTTGACCTTTGGTTGGTTGGTTGGTTGGTTGATTGGTTGGTTGGTTGGTTGGTTGGTTGATTGGTTTGGTTTTGGTTTTAGTTTTGTAGCCCTGGCAGTCCTGAAACACACTTTGTAGACCAAACTGGTCTCAAACTCAGAGATCCACCTGCCTCTGCCTCCCAAGTGGAGGACTGAGGGTTTGTGCCACTACACCCAGAATGCAGCCTGCTTAAAAACCCAGAACCACTAACCCAGGACTGGAACCACTCACTAATGGAAAGGTAATCACAAATTAAGAAAATGCACTATTGTTGTGAATCATGTCCAGCGTAAGGCCTACAGGGAGAAACAGTCTAGATACTGTTTGATCTCACGGCTTATTCACTGCGATGAAAAACATCAGTCCACAACACACAAATGGGGTACCAGACTCAGAAGCAGTGGTGGAGAGGCTCACAGGCAAGGCTTGCAGTCTGTCCACTGCTTGGCATGTCTCAGGTTGTGGCCCCTTCCTCTGGATCCTCTATCTTTTTAAAAAAAATATATATATATATATATATTTTATTTATTTACCTTCCAAAAGTTGCTCACTCCCTGAGTTCTTTACCCCTCTACCCCCTTTGAAAGGATGCCTTCCCCACTCACCTGACCCCTCACCCACCTGCCCCCTCATCCATACCCACAACCTCCCACCTCACCCCCACCAAGCATTCTTCATCCCTGGGGCATCAAGTTTCCATAGGATTAAGCACACATCCTCTCCCACTGAGGCCAGACAATGCAGTCTTCTGCTACACATGTGTCCAGGGCCATGACCCTGCCCATATATGCTCTTTGGTTGGTGGCTTAGATTCTGGGAGCTCTGAGAGATCCAGGTTAATTGACACTGGTGTTCTTCCTATGGTGTTATAGTCCCCTTCATCCCCTTCAGTCCTTCCTCTAACTTCTTCCACATTTGCCCCCAACCTCAGTCTAATAGTTGGCTGTAAGTATCTGCATGTGTCCCAGTCAGTTGCTGGTAGATCCTCTGAGAAGACAGCCATGCCAGGCTCCAATATGGCCTCAGTAATAGAGTCAGGATTTGGTGTACGTGCATGGGATAGATCCCAAGTTGGGCTGGTCACTGAATGGCCTTTGTTTCAGTCTGCTCCATTTTGTCCCTGCATTTTCTTTAGACAGGAACAATTCTGGGTTAAAACTTTTGAAGATAGGTGGTTAGTCCCCTGCCTCAACGGGTGGCCATGTCTATCTACTGGAGGTGATCTCTTCCAGTTCCATCTCCTTACTGTTAGACATTTTGCCTAATGTCATCCCCATTGAGTCCTAGTAGCTTCTCACATCCCAGATCTCTAAGACTTTCTAGAGGTTTCCCCTGCCCCCTACCCCTCATTGCTGCATATTTCAATTCATTCTCCTGTCCCTCTGAGTGTACCTCCTTTCTCTCCCCACACCTAATCCTGCCCCTCCTTTTCTGCTCCTCTTCCCCTCTCCCACCCAGTTTCCTCCCTCCCTCTGCCTCCCATGAATATTTTGTTCCCCTTCTAAGCATGTTTCAAGTATCCACACTGGGGCTTTCCTTCTTGTTAAGCTTCCTACAGTCTGTGAGTTGTATCATAATATTCTGAACTTTTTGGCTAATGTCCACTTATCAGCACATGCCATGCATGTCCTTTGGGTCTAGATTACCTCACTCAGGATAACATTTTCTAGTTTTTTGGTTTTAATAGCTGAATAGTATTCTATTGTGTAAATGAACCACATTTTCTGTATCCTCTATCTTGATGCAGCCAGGGCAACAGTCTATCATCCTCTGGCCAAAGAGGAAGACAGCACTATGGGCAGTTTTCGTTGCTGCAGCATCAAGACCTCTGCCTGTCTGCTGCAGGCCTCTGCTTTGATTAGCTACAAAGGGAAGTCACAGTCTAGCCCATCACACACTAGCATTACACTATTACATAGTACTTCATTCTCATGTGCTACACACAGCTGGCATGAGCTAGCTGCTCTTCCAATTCTGTCTTCTACACACAGAGCTAGCTGACATGAGCTAGCTTCTCATCACCATAACATCCAACTCAGTCCTGTTCCTTATTTCTTACTTACATGCTCTCTATGAATGTGCCTACAGCACAATCTTATGGAAGCATTTCTTCAACTGACATTCCCTCCTCTAAAATGACTTTAGTATGTATCAAGTTTACATAAAAGCTAACTAGCATAGTCAGTCTTTTAATTAATGACTGTCATTTATTAAACATCAATCATGATCGGGTATTGCCTTAATTACTTTTTTATTGCTGTGATAAAACACTATGACCAAAGCAACTTATAAAAGAGTTTGGGGCTTACTCAGAGGGTTAGAGTCCATTATCATCATGGTGACAGCATGTATACGTGGTGCTGGGTCTGTAGCTGAGAGATCACATTTTGAGACATAATGGGATAACATGAGTCTTTGAAACCTCAAAGTTGCAGCCAGTGACACTACTCCTATAACCACACATCCTAAACCTTTAAAAGAGTCCCACCAACCTGAGACCAAGTGTTCAAACATATGAACATATAGAGGCCATTCTCATCCAAACTATCACAAATATGTACTTCCAAATTGTGTATCTTCCACAGAAGGCCATGAACATCTTGGGACTAGAATGGTAATTCTCAGGCTTGTACTAGTTCCAATCTTAAAGGAATTAAAAAAAAAAAAAAAAACAATGTTTAAAAATGCTTTCCATGTCAGAATAGTAGGATTAAATGGGGGGAGTAAGGGCAGTGTAAAAGCAAGAATATTGGTTACACCTAAGAGTAAGACTCTATTGTTGGAAATATCACTTCCTTACAGCATTAAATATGACAAGAGTTTTATATATATATATATATATATATATATATATATATATATAGAGAGAGAGAGAGAGAGAGAGAGAGAGAGAGAGAGAGAGTAGTGAGTGGTAGACTCTCTACTACTGGAAGAGAAAACTAACCATCAATCTCACCCAGCTACAAACCCTGTGGGCTACAATAGTGACCTGCCTGCAAGATACACAGGTGGAACAGTGGCACAGACTGTATGGGAGTAGCCAATCACCTTGTCATTGAATTTAAAGCCTACTCCATGATATGGAACACATACCTAACACTGTTAATAAGGTCAAGAACCTAAGACTAGATAGGTTGTAAGCCATAGGGGGAAACCTACTACTATTATTCTGCTAAAGGAACATAGCAATAAAATGCCTCTTAATGGTATATTGCTATAGATAAGTCTTTAAGATAATGCACTGCTCAAACTTCATAGAGAAGCTCCTTTTATACAGTAGGTGATAATAAACAAAGAGACCGACAACTGGGCAATATGTAGAGAGTGAGAGACTTTGGAACACCCAGTCATTAATTAGATGTCCCTATCACACCCCTTTTCCCCCAAAACTCCAAGATCTGTGTGAAAGAGGAAGTAGAAAGCTCATAAGAACTAGAGGTAGTTAACTCCAAGGAAACAACATTTTCTAAATAAAACATGACTGATTCCCATATAAACTCACAAAGACTGTGACAACATACATAAAAACTGAGTAAGTTCAAGTCAGGCAGTGTCCTACCAGAGAAGTGGACACAAAGACCCATCCAGAACCAAGCAGCTATTTGCATGAAACCTGCTGAGTTTCAATTAAGAGAAAACATTAGTTTCCCCCCAACCCCCTGTGGAGTGACACTGAGTATATTAACCATACTCCAGGACAGGTCTCACACTCAGGAGTAATTGGCCAACAAAAAACAGATTTTATTTTTTATGTGCTTTTGTTTGATTGCTTTGGTTTGGTTTCACTTGGCTTGGCCTGGCTTGGCTTGGCTTGGTTTGGTTTGGTTTGGTTTGGTTTGGTTTGGTTTGGTTTGGTTTGGTGGGGTATTTCTTTCTTCCTTTGTTTCTTTCATTTCTTTTTAATTTGAGAGAGAGAAAGAACATGGGTAAGTAAGAAGAAAGAATATTTGAGATGAATTGGGGGAGGAGGAAAATATGGACAAAATATATTGTTTGAATTTTCTTTAAAACAAATAAATAAAAATTATGGAAAAAATGGTTTCCATGAGCCAAATGATGTCAAACATGGGCATAATCTTACCTTAACACTTCTCATTTTCACATAAGTATCTTTAAATGTTGAAAAATAATCATGAAAAGTTAACTCGAGTGATTTTATTTATTCTTTCATGAAAATTATCCAGAAGATCTGACTTATGCCTAGTCAAGTAAGGAAATGGGTGAAAAAATATTTTTTTTGAGTTCTATCACTGAACACTGCACTATTGAACAAATCACCAAGCTGTTCTGGGCTGTGGGACGACACACTTCAAATTATAACAGTGTAAAAGGCAATGATAATGTATGCACTTACTACAAATACTTGCTATCAGCTAAGCATTGCTGGTATAATCTTATCATTCCCCTCCATCTCACAGACAATAAAATTAAACCTAAATGTTCATATTTATACCCTCTGGTCACACATGGCATTTCTTAGGAAGATCATCTGAACACTATAATTCCATTGTATAATTGTATAATAACACTTCTAGCTATGAAAATGCTGAGCCAGGCGGTGGTGGCGCATGCCTTTGATCCCAGCACTTGGGAGGCAGAGGCAGGTGGATTTCTGAGTTCGAGGCAAGCCTGGTCTACAGTGTGAGTTCCAGGACAGCCAGGGCTACACAGAGAAACCCTGTCTCGAAAAACCAAAAAAAAAAAAAAAAAAGAAAAAAGAAAAGAAAAAGAAAAAGAAAAGAAGAAGAAAAAATGCTGAGGCTAGATGTAGAGTTGATCTGCAGATGACTTGCCTAATGCCCTCCAGACCACCTGACTCCATTATTTTTGCTCTTTCCACCATGTTCTTATGAGCGCTTAATAGCACATTGATAGTCCTCTCCTGTCTTCAAATCCACATGGGAGAGAGGAGACAAGGAACGACAATCTCTAACTTCTGCACCCCCTCTGTTGCTAGAAATTTCAGGCTCAGAGTCTGGGCCCTGGTAACTCTAACAAGCTAGATTCAATCACCATCCTCAATAGGCCAATTACAGAGACAACAGTGGAAAGCAGAAAAATATTTATTCAATGTGGTCACATTGAGAAGAGGAAGAAAGAGATCTTGTTACCCTCAAGTCCATTCTCATGGTCCCAATATAAGGCCCAAGATTAAGTAGAGACACATATAACTGAGCAATCCTGGTCAAGGTCAATGTCACGTTATTTCTCAGCTCCCAACAAGTTGTCACAACTGTATGTAATATCTTCCTGGGAGAAAAGTTCCTCCTCTGGCTGGCAGTGGGTTCCAGTGTTTTCTTTCTTTTATCTTAAGATGCTTGAGGAAATTCCAATTCCTTAAAGACTATTTTCTTTTTTCAATATTCTAATAGCCAAAAGGATACAGGTGTTTCTTATAATAACTTTACTTTTGCTGTGATTTTTACACCAGAAAACATAGCCCAATGCCAGCTTCTTTCAGTATTTCACAGGAGAAGCCCTTCCCTGGAGACAGAGAAAGAGCAGTCATAACTGACCTCCAGGGAACTCCAGAGGAGGTGTGCTGAGTAAACTGAGAGGACAATCAGCAAGCGAAGATGTGATTCTGAGCACTCAGGGAAGCAAGAACTAGTGTTTAAGCCTGGCTATTTCATCCTTCAGACTCAGAAAGACTCCCAAGCTGACCCCACTGCAAGGGAACAGAATCCTCAGCCAGGACAGGGAGGTTCTTGGCAGCCCTCCCTGCTGGCCTCTCAGAATTGCTCTGTCATCTTCCAAATGAACTGCAGGAGAACCAGAGAACCATAATTTTAAAACTAAGTTCATCTGCAAGAATCAAATTTACTTTGGCAATTCTCTGGAAGGGAGAAACAGACAACTAATCCCTTCTCTACTCCCGCCCCATGACAAAATGAACAGTTACAACATAAGGCCTATTGGAACCAGGTCCAATTTCAAAAAGGCATTTGAAGATCTGAAATATTACACCACATACAAATGTGGAGAAACAATTTTGAGATTAATTAAATGTGTAAAGACTTTCTTTAAATATCCTTTCATTTTTGTATTGTCAAACTGCCACCTTGGGATCAGAAAGGGGCCTTTGCTTATTCCACAGCATCAAGAAACACTAGGTACAATGAGCAGTGTTCAGGGAAACTTGGTAAGCAAAGATCTTCCTGTTTGAGGAAGGATCCATATCTATTTGCCTGATTTAAACTCATCACCAAAGATGATGAAAACTAATTTATGTGGCTCTTCTTATAAGTTGCTTTATTATTTATAAAAAGTATAAATTTTAATTTGCATAGCATTATCAAAAAACATGCTCAGCTCTAACATTTAACAATAGTTTACAGTAAGAAAGGTACACCCTAGGGAGTAAGCTTAAACTATTGGGAGGGGTTTGCACATGAAAAAGACTTTAAAAGTAATAGTACAAATGATGAAAACCTTAATAGCACAAAGTGCTGCATTTTGAGTGTGGTTTGTTCCCCAGAGTTTCAAACATTAGAAGCATGGTCCCCAGTCTGGTGACAGTTGAAGTAGAAAAGCCAATTGAGTGTGGTGATCACAGCACTCAGGTTGTCAAGGCTAGAGTTTTATACCAGCCTGGGCTATACTAGAAAAACTTTGCCTAAAGAAAAAAGTGGGGACAGGAGATGCCCCACCCTTATGAATGAAGGTGTCTCAAAGAATGGACTGGGTCGTGTGAGAACAAGAGTGGCTTGTGCCTCGTAGCCACTTCCTGCTCATTTGCAATCGTTTTTGGTTTTTGTTTTTTACAGTCCAAACAAAATACTGATGGGAATCAGCTGAAAGGAGAAAGATTGATTTTGGCTCAGATGTTGGTCCATGTTCAGCTACCTGAAGTGAGACACAACACCAAGGTGGCAAAAGCATATGGCAAAAGATGTTGCTCAACTCAGGGCAGCCAGAAAGAGCATAGATAAAGGACCAGTGACTCATTTCCTCCAATTAGGCCTGAATCTCCAACTAGGCCCCACTTCTGAATATTCATAGGCTATGAACTCATCAGTGGGGAAGTTCACTGATGGGGCTTAGAGCCAACCCTCATGAGCCAATCACTTCTCAAGGCTCCATGTCTGAACACTATTATACTGGAGACCAAACCTCCAGCACACAATTTTTTGAGATATAATCCAGATTCTAACCATAATAGCCATTATGTAATATAGCCAGTGGTTTCTTACCAGAACACTAGCCTCATTATGTCTGTAACCTCTACTCCCTAGGATAGTGAGCCAAGTAAACTCCTTATTTTGCAAGGTACTAGTGTCAATTAACTTACTATAGCAACACTAGACAACTAAGACACAAGGAGTATACAGAAGCAACTATAAATCTGTTTACTGAGATCCAGAATTACTACAGAGAAAGTAAACACCATGTACAAACATCAAGGGGTCATTTTTAGTCAAATAAAGGAAGCAATAGACAACAAACACCTATCAGAAGGTTTGTAGTTTTCAGCTTGAACTCACTCACTAACTCATGCACCTATCTGTATGTGAATATTTACATGTGGTGAATATTTATAGAGTCAGCTTGTACCATGAAGAAGCTTATAATCTTATAAGGAATGGGGTTAAATTTACTCCCTCAATTATCCATGAACTCCTTTTAATCACCAGGAGCTGTGCCAGTGACACAGGAGTACTGAGGTGTATGTGTGTGTGTGTGTGTGTGTGTGTGTGTGTGTGTGTGTGCACGTGCATCTATATATAGTGTATGTACATGTATCTATATATGTTCAAATGTGTGATTCCATGTAGATATGAGTGTATTTTGGTGTGTGAAGACATGCCATAGTGTCCATATGGAAGTCAGAACACAACCTAGAGTGTAGGTCTTTACCTTCTATTTTGTTTGATAAAAGGTATCTTTGCTGTTCACTACTGTATATGCAGGCTAACTAGTTTGGAATGATTCTGAGAATCTCCTGTTTTATTGCTTTCTTACTGTAGGATCTCTGAGATTGCAGATGCATGCTACTAGAGCCAGCTTTATGTAGGGTCTCAGGACTGGAATGTAGGTCTTCATACTTGTGAGGCACATGACTTACCCACTAAGCCATCTCCCCAGATCTCCATCAAAATTTTCAAAGGTGATTAGAGAGTCAAGATGAACCTAACAGTGCATACCTGCAACCCTAACCACTCAGAAGGGTGTGACAGAGAGATGGTGATCCCAGGACAACCTGGGCAACATATAGACAGGTTCCTGAAAAAAGAACTAAAAGAGGCAAGGGAAGGGAAGGGAAGGGAAGGGAAGGGAAGGGAAGGGAAGGGAAGGGAAGGGAAGGGAAGGGAAGGGAAGGGAAGGGAGATGGGGATAGAATGAAAAATAAAATTAAAAGAAAGGTGGAAAGAAGAAAAGGGGAGAGGGGAAAGGGAGGAGAAAAAAACAGAAAACAGTCAGGTGGGGAGAGGGTTCAGCCAATAAATCCTTTCCCTACTGTCTGTCCACAATTGCACCTGGGGGCAGCAATGGTTCTGATCTTTCCATGGTTTTCACTAGGCCATACTAGAAATACTTCTGTCTTTAACAATCTCTTTCTAGATCTGCACTGCTTGATATCCTGTATTAGCAATCTTATGCAGTGCTCCTGACCTGTCTTCATGCACTACCTCTTGCTGTGTTGCTTCCTTAAAGATCCTCGACAAACCATGTGGAACCCCTCATCTCTCATTTTCCCTCAAAATACTACAGTGAGGATTTCCATTTGTCTCATCTCACCATGAGAAATCTTTTTACAGACAATGATAACCTAAAAATTTCCCAACCTACTGACTATCAGTTTTCTTCTTGGAATTTAATGCTTGCTTGCTTCTTTGAAGATTGTAT
>JANHMN010000011.1:1043506-1060901 GCA_030674055.1 Rhabdomys pumilio
TTGCTTGCTTGCTTGCTTGCTTGCTTGCTTGCTTGCTTGCTTGCTTGGAAGCTTGCCTGCATGTGTGAGTGCATGCATGAGTGAGTGTGTGTGTGTGTGTGTGTGTGTGTGTGTGTGTGTGTGTGTGTTGCTTAGTAAGTTCTTCATGACTCCACTGAACGAAAATATCCTCATACAGTTTCTTCTACTACTTTATCCAGCTCTAGGTTTCATCTGTAGTTTACTTTTGTGTATTCTCCCATTCACACCATAGGGAAGTCATATTCCCAAATCCCAAATGTACTGATGGAATAGCTAATTCATTATGACTCAGTTACAGGCTCTGTTCTACCTCGTGTATTCCTAGGAATTAAGCTCTATATTTGCAGGTGACATGATAGCCTTTGACAAATCAATGTGTAAATTGAAATCCATAAAAGTTATCAAAATACAAATGCACATCAAAGTCTTATAAAATCTAGCAGCAGCTTCTAGCTTCTGTCAGTTTTCCTGTAGCCTCCCAACTCTGAGCAAGAGGACTGTGACATCATCAAGACTATTCTCTGTAAAAGCATGATTCAGGATGCAGTCATGGTTGGCAATTAAGAGCATTTACTGTTCTTCCAGATGACCCAGGTTCAGTTTCCAGCACCCACACGGTGGTTCACAATCATCCACAACCTCAGTTCCATGGGATTCAATGCCCTCTTCTGACCTCCAAAGATACTAAGCACATGTGGTATACATACAGGCAAAATATTCATATGCACAAAATAAAAATTTTTAAACTCTTTAAAGAAAACAAAGATTTATCTGGGGCCTGGGAGGTGACTCAGTAGATATAAGTACTTTCTGAAAATCTTGAAGGCCTGATTTTGATCCTCAGAACCTGTATGTTGAAAAGAGACTATCCTCTGACTTTAGCATGCATACTACACACACACACACACACACACACACACACACACACACACACACACACCACACATACTCTTAATAAAACAAATAATTTTGAAAAAATAATAATTCATTAAACTCTACTTGTTAGTAAAAATGATAGGCTATAGACTTACTGTGGCTTGAGTCAGAAATATATGTCACGAGATCAATGTGCTTCAGCAACTACTCTTGAGGGGGTTATTGGAGATTTAGAGGGTGGGACTCAGATGAGGAAGTAGGTCAGAGGGGATCAGATCTTGAGAGTTTATCATCCTTAGCTCTTTCCCGTCTCCTTTCTTCCTAGTGCACTAAGATGTAAAAAATGGACACTTCATGGTTCCAGGACTCCCCCAAGCTTACTTATGTGGATACACAAAGACTAACAAACTTCCCCAGCCAGCTGGCACCAGAAGTACTGTGTGCCCTTCACACTTCAACGTCATGACTTTTCCTCATATTCAGATGGTCTGTGACTTTAGGAGTCCTATATGGCCTTGCCACATAATAGAGGATAACCACCTTTATTAAAAGGCCAGCTATGCCACAGCATTTAAGAGAGGCTGGAAAGAGACCTGCTTGTGCTCTTAAGTTCCAGGAATACTGCATAAAGTCTCTGGGAAGCTGTTTCAGAAGGTTTGCCTACTGTAAACAGTCCTGTATGGTTCCTGGTAGGTGGCCTGTGGTATATCATTAACTTTCCAAATTGGCAGTTTCCTGTACTGAATATGAGACAACTTTTTCTTTGGACTCAGCACATTATGAGAATGATTACAAATTTGGGTCAGGCATTTACTCCAAATAAGTAAGTGCTACACTATATCCTCAGAGTGTAATATCTTAATACATGAAAAGAATACTGTTGATGACCCTTGCCCTTTCACTGAAAGGAGCTATATTCTAGAAGTTTCTACCAGAGCTGATGAGAATCCAATCTGTTCTTTCTAACCTACTTCTTCCATCCTATAAAAATGTACCATGTACCTAGACCAGATTCAGGGAGGTGCTACGGTTTGGACTTTCCCCTGTTTCGTTATGAAACAAAATAATGATTTAAAAAAAAATAGCTTATTTAGTATGCTTCAAAGGAGTGGACATAGAGTGACAACAATTGCCTGCCAGGGCTTCATTAAGACATGTCTAACACTCATGTCTTTATTTTTTCCTCATATTCATTCCCACAACCACCTTCTACTAACCTTCTTGCCTTACCTCCCTGGTCCCCTTTATTTTCTATGTGCATGTGCATGTACGTGTACGTGTACGTGTACGTGTACGTGTATATTTGTGAGTGTTACATCTAGATTCCTTGGTCTTTGTTTCCACTTTAGTCTTCTGGGCTTTGTAGTCTAGGTTTCTAGTGGCCTGCTTGACCTCTGGACTATGGAAAAGTCTCTGACCATGTTGGGAGCTTGGCTTCTAGCAACTTTCTTTTTCTTTGGTGCAGCACTGGGGCTCTGTACTTCTGAATGGTGTGGCCTGTACCTAAGCAACTAAAGTCTTAGGGACTTGGGGGCAGGGGCCCCAGCCATGAGCAGGGAGTGAGGGGGTAGTTAGTTATGGCTGAATGGATCTTGAGGAACTGAGTCCAGGAGTTGAGGCAGTTCCACTGGCAGGAGCTCACTCACTTGTCCTTCTGATTGGTATGGCTTTTATCTGAGCAGCTGAAGTCTGCTGGAGATGGGAACAGAGGCAAGGCCACAGGGCAGGCAGTGGGGTGAGGGTAGGGAGGCAGTAGAATGAATCTTGGGGAACTAAGTCTATGGAGTAGGGCAGTTCAGCTGGCAGAAGCTCTCATTCTACCTTCTCCATGCTGGGATTTTGTCTGCTCGGCTTACACAGGTCTGTTGATGTCGTCTCAAATGTTGTGGATTCCTACATGCAACTGTTCTATTGTGTTAGTAGAACATTGTTTTGCTCATGTCATCTACCATGTCTGTCTTAGTTAGGCTTTTACTGCTGAGGACACCACAACCAAGGCAACTGTTATAAGGACAACATTTAATTGGAGCTGGCTTACAGGTTCAGAGATTCAGTTTTTTTATCACCAAGGTGGGAACATGGCAGCATCCAGGCAGTAATGGTGCAGGCAGAGTTGAAAGTTCTACATTTTTATCTGAAGGCTGCTACTGGAAGACTCACTTCCAGGCAGCTGAGACTAGGATATTAAAGCCCACACTCACAATGACATGCCTACTCCAACAAGGCCACACCTCCTAATAGTGCCATTCCCTGGCCCAAGCATATACAAACCATCACATTCCTCTGCCTGGTCCCATAGGCTTGTTCAAACATAAGCCTATGGGGGCCATACCTAAGCATAGCATAATTCAAAATACATTTAATTGAACTTCCAGAGTCTCCATAATCTATAGCAGTCTCAACAATGTTAAAAGTTCAAGGTCTCTTATTAGATTAATCCAATCACTTAATTATAATCCCCAAAGCAAGACAGGAAGCCATCCAGGAAAACTTCAAACTCTATACCTCCATATCTGATGTCAAAGTGGCCTTCAGATTTCCAACTCCTTTTTCATCTTTGTTGACAGTAACAAACTTCTTTCTCCTGGGCTGGTTCTATTTTGTTAGCAAGTTTCCTCAGCAGATATCCTATGGCTCTGGCATCTCAAAAATCTTGGGGTCTCCAAGGCAACTTCAATGTTACAGCTTCTTGTTTCAGTGTCTAGGATCTACACATGATCTTCTGGGCTCCTCGAAAAGGCTTGCTTCACTTCTCCAGCTCTGCCCTCTGTAGTACTCTAAGCTCAGGTTGATCTACTCCACTGCTGTTCTTGGTGATCATCCCATGGTACTGGCATCTCTAATACTCTGGGATCTTCCGCTGTAACAAGGCTTCACCAATAGCCTCTCATAGGCTCTCTTCATGGTGGCAAGCCTCAAATCCTTTACATGACCCCTTCAGTTCTGGGTCATCAACAGCAACTGACACTGCACCTTCACCAATGGCCTTCCATGGCCTCTCACAGTGCCAAGCCTCAGCAGCTCTTCATGACCCTTTCACGACTTCAAAACCAGTACCACCTGGGTGACTCTCGGACATTACCAAGTACAACTGCAGCATGAGGTACAACCTTAGCTATCTCTAGAACACAGCTTCTTTGGGCTCTCAAAAAAACATTTCCCAGAAGATTTCACCTCAATGATGCTGGTCTCTTCTAAATCACCATTAATTGCTTAGCTCTAGATAACCAGCATCAATTTCCTAGTAGTCTCCTTCTTTTCTTGACTATAAAGTCGGAGACACATGGCTGAAGCTGCTGAATTCTGCTGCTTGCAGGAGCTGGAACCTGCCCACCTTGTTCAATTACATTTCACTAGCTTTCTTTTCTAACTCCTTCACTGCCTAAGTTAGGCCATACTGGATCTTGCTCTGTCTCAGGTTGGCCTTGAACTCAGAGATCAGCTTGGCTTTATCTCCTGGGATTAAAGGTGTGTATCACCATGCCTGAATCTAAATATATCTGTGTGGGATCTTGCCCCAAAGTCCTACTCTCTTAATTTGTTATCTCCTTGAACACTATCTGATACCACTTTCTGGTACCCCTTTAACACTTGAACCATGTATATTATATTTTTCCTTTCCCAGCTTGCTACACTTGTTTAAAATGCTCTTTATGAGACTTAACCAGAGAACAGAGTTTATGATGGGCATCTCTGAGACCTCCTTTGTCAATGTAATTAATCTGAGTCTCTTCACTTTAGCTTCAGGCAGACTCTTCGACAAGGGCAAAAAGGAGACAAATTCTTCACCAAAATACCACAAAAACAGTCTTTATACCACATACTGAAATTCTTCTCCTCTGAAACCTTCTGGGCCAGGTCAGCACAATTCAAATTACTCTCAGCAACAAAGTCTTCCATATTCCTACTAAGATTGCCCATTAAGCCCCATTTAAAGCATTTCACTGTTTTCCAAATCCAAAGTCCCAAAATCTACATTCTTCCAAGCAAAAGTATGGTCAGGCCTAGCACAGCAAAACCCCACTCCTGGTACCAATTTCTATTTAGAGTTTTACTACTATGAACAGACAGCACGACCAAGGCAACTCTATATGACCAAGGACAACATTTATTTGGGGCTGGCTTACAGGTTCAGAGGTTGAGTTCTTTATCACCAAGGTGGAAATATGGCAACATCCAGAAAGTCATGGTGCAGGCAGAGCTGAAAGTTCAACATCTTCATCTGAAGGCTGCTACTGGAAGACTCACTTCAAGCAGCTGGGACTACAGTATTAAAGCCCATACCCACAGTGACACACCTACTCCAACAAGGCCACATCTCCTAATAGTGCCACTCCCTGGCTCAAGCATATACAAACCATTACAATGCCTATCCCTTAAAATCTTGCTTCCCCCTCTTCTATGAGGATCCCTAGGCCTAGGGACACAGAATATAATATAGATGTCCCATTTAGGGCTGACCATTCTTCTATTCTCTGTATATTTACCAGTTTGGATCTTTGTGTGAGTTACTATCCACTGTAAGAACCTTCTCTAATAATGTTTGAGAGTTGCACTGATCTGTGGGTATAAGGATACATCATAGTAATTATCTTAATATCATGTCTATTAATAGAGTAATAATAATAGGTTCTACTGTTAAGGGCTATGACTTGTCTAGCCACAAGTTCTTGGCCCATATCTTTCTTCTGTGCTTTAAAATCTTCATTGTAGAAGTTGTTCATCTCATTGGTTAGATTTATCCCTAGGTTTTTATAAATGACTATTTTTCTGATTTCTTTCTTAGCATATTCATTACTTATACTTAGAAAAGTTACTGATTTTATGTGTTCATTTATTGAAAGTGTTCATAAGGTTACACATGGTGGTGTACATCTTTAATCCCAGCACTCAGAAAACAGAAACAGGCAGATCTCTTTGAATTCCAGGTCAGTCTTTCTACATAGTGAGTTCCAGGACAATCAGGGCTATGCAGAGAGAAGAAAGAAACACAGAGATAGTGTGTGAGTGTGTAAGTATGTGGTGTGTGTGTGTGTGTGTGTGTGTGTGTGTGTGTGTGTGTAACTGGATTTACTGCAATGACCAATGATACAAATCCAATGGGCTTTCCATACTATCACATGTTAATCAGTCCAGCTGTAGCCTTATTGTATGTCTTCTTTCTTTGAGCACCTAGAAACAAATGAGGTAAACACAGAATCACTACCTAAATTGCACCCAATGTTGTGGCAAAGAATAAAGAAATCAATTCCAGTGTCCATTTCTGTCTAGAAATGGTAGTTATTAATTCTTACCATATACCATTGGCCAAAATATATTACCTGACTACTCCAGCATTCAGAAATGTGTTGCTGCATTGAAAGAAGTATCATAGCCCCTATTTAAAAATGGGGTACAGAGCTAAACAAGAATTCTCAACTGAGAAAACTCGAATGGTTGAGAAACACCCAAAGAAATGTTCAACATCCTTAGTCATCAGGGAAATGCAAATCAAAACAACCCTGAGATTCCACCTCAAACCAGTCAGAATGGTCAAGATCAATAACTCAGGTGATGACAGATGATAACAAGGAGGTGGGAAAAGAGGAACACTCCTTCATTGTTGGTGGGATTGCAACCTGATACAACCACTCTGGAAATCAGTTTGGCAGTTCCTCAGAAAACTGGATATATTATTTGAAAATGGGATATATTATAATATATAATATTATATGAGGACTCAGCTATACAACTCCTGGACATATACCCAAAGGATGCTCCAACATATAACAAGGACACATGCTCCACTATGTTCATAGAAGCCTTATTTATAATAGCCAGAAGCTGGTAAGAACCCAGATTGTCCTTCAACAGAGGAATGGATACAGAACAGGTGGTACATTTACACAATGGAGTATTACTCAGCTATTAAAAGCAATGAATTTGAGAAATTCTTAGGCAAATGGATGAAACTAGAAAATATCATCCTGAGTGATGTAACCCAATCACAAAAGAATACACATGGTATGCACTCACCGACAAGTGAATATTAACCCTAAAGCTGGAAGTACCCAAGATACAACTCACAGAACACATGAAGCTCATGAAGAAGAAAGACCAAGTGTGGGTGTTTTGGTCCTTCTTAGAAGGAGTAACAAAATACTCATGGGAGCAAATATGGAGACAAAGTGTGGGACAGAAACTGAAGGAGGGGTCACCTGGAGACTGTCTCACCTGGGTATCCATCCCATGTGCAATCACCAAATGCAAACACTGTTGTTGATGCCATAAAGTGCATGCTGACAGGAGCCTGATGTAGCTGTCTCCTTAGAGTTCTGCCAGAGTCTGACATATTCAGAGGCAGATGCTCACAGCTAACCATTGAACTGATCAAGGAGTTCCCAATGGAGGTGTTGGAGAGAAGACAGAAGGAGCTGAAGGGGTTTGTGGTCCTATGGGGAGAGCAACAATACCAACCAACCAGAACTCCCAGGGTCTAAATCACCAGCCTGGGAAAACACAGGGAGGGATCCATAGCTCCAGCTGTATATGTAATGGAAGATGGCCTTGTTGGACATAGGTGAGAAAGGAGGTCCTTGGTCCCATGAAGGCTGTATGCCCCAGTGTGGGGAGAATTTGAGGTGGGGAGATGGGAGTGAGTAGGTAGGTGCAGGTACACCCTCACAGAATCAGAAGGAGGGGAGATGGAATAGGGAGTGTCTGGGGCAGGGAAATGGGGAAAGGGGATAGCATCTGAAATGTAAATAAATAAAATATTCAATTTTTTTAAAAAGGAAAAAATAAATAGCACAGCAATAACAATCAGAAATCTGGCAAATGAGTTTGCAATGTGACATAAAGTTTGCAGAGTGACATAAAGTTCTCTGTCAATGTCCATATCTAACATTGTTCCATTCAGAAAATTGTTCACCATTCTACTAGGGAGGGTAGCCCTTCAAGTATATGCAAGTTTTCATTTTTTAAGTCACATAGAATTTGGGAAAAATCTCAATATAAAAAAATAGCCTATAGCAAAAGGATCTAACTCTATACAAATGTGTAAAAATATCTCACAAACCTGGGTACGAATGAATTCATGAAAAAACTAATGGATGGCAGCTGGAGGGAGACAGGTTTTTCACAGTTGAAAGTTTACAGGCAAGCAAGACTAGAATGGTCCAAATGGTGATAGATTTGGATTTGAGACATCAGCATGAATGAGCCAAGGCTTTATATACATACATATGGATACATGCAAAAAGATTTATGATGTGTATATATGTGCAGATTAACACACACATTAATTTGCTTGCTTTGTCAGTTGAAAAGGACTATAAGCAATGCCCTAACAGCTCTGAGCATAGGTCTTTACTTTTAACATCTTCCTGCAATGAAAGAAAGCAGAGCTCTGCAGTGACATGGCTGATTTTAGGACTGGTACAGGAAATTTACAAGATAAGCCAAGAGCATATACAAGATAAGCCAGGTGCCGGGAACTAAGAAAGTGCTGCAAAAATACCCATTCCTGCAAGGGCATACCAAAAGGATATAGAACCAGTTCAAAGAGTTTACAACAGCCAAACCTTAAATTTGTGCAACAAAGGAAATAACATAGTATTGGATTTGGGGACATACAAAGTGAGTCAGAGAGGAAGGACAATCAATCTCTCATAAAGAATTTTAAACAATTTATGTAACCCCCCACATTGTAAGTATAGGCTGCACATAATGACTCTTCCAACGTCCAATACAAAAAGAGGGGAACTAACAGCTTTCCATAGACACAAATTATAAACACTGTTTATTTCATCCAAGTCAGCAGTCAGACAAGTCTCTTGCCAAGCACAAGCAAGAGAATTACAACTTCAAGGACTCTATAGGGAACATAGCAGAACACTATCTTAAAGAAATAAGCTATGCCAATAATAGCTTATGATAATAATGTATTGAAAATGTACACTTTCATTGGTGTGATAAAAAACGACAATTTTCTTCTATTACATTTCTGCCATAGTGTTGTGATTCCATAATCATAAATTTAAAAATAGGCAAATTTCTATCACTAGACATTATATACGATATGAGACTATAAATCAAAACTCTAAAGTTCATCAAAAAGAAGGCAAAACTGAAAACGTTTTTTAAAAATTCTTAACCAAATGATGCCAAAATATGCTTGACAATTAAAGATCATTTTTATCATGGATAGGAGTGTAGAATAATGATGATAGAGAGGATTCAGTAAAAGTTCAGGAATTCTATGTAAAGTATGGACTTTTAACAATATACAAACATTGGTAAACCAGTGAAGAAAAGTGCACCACTGTACAGGGTCAATAACAAAGACATCTGGTAGTCCTCTATGCTACTATCATACTTTTCTATAAAACTATATTTTAAAATTAAAACATTAGAAAATGGAATGGTGAGATTATCAGTAGAATTGATAGAACAAAGGAGAAGATATAGAAAAATAAAGAATACCCAGGCTGAAC
The DNA here is from genome assembly GCA_030674055.1 of Rhabdomys pumilio. Lineage (NCBI taxonomy): Eukaryota > Metazoa > Chordata > Mammalia > Rodentia > Muridae > Rhabdomys > Rhabdomys pumilio. The sequence continues at coordinate 1,052,878 of JANHMN010000011.1, forward strand.
AGGGGTAAATACAAATTGAACATTTTTAAATAGATTTAAAACATATGTGGGACATCAGGAGAGAAAGAAGTGAATCAGACTACCCTCAGAAAGATAACAGTGGGAGAGCAAGGCATTTATGTACATGTGTGAATTTATTTTGTGAGACTAAGTAGAAACACTAAGAGTTTTAGGCCAGATGTGGTGCTGGACACCTTTAATCCCATGCATTTTGGAGGCAGAGGCAGGTGGATACTTGAGTTAGAGGCCAGTCTAGTCTACAGAACAAGTTCTAGAACAACCAGAGCTACACAGAGTGACACTGTCTTGAAAAATAAATTCAAGGCCAATGTGGGCTACTTACTAAGAACTTAAAAAGAAGGAGAGGGAAAACAGGGTAGGAATAATAGCTAAAAATTTACCAGACTAACAGACAAATTAATAGATATAATTCTGTAGTGGAATATCTTCCCATTACATTTGTATAAAGCTCAGTGATTGGGCTGTATGATAGGTAGGCAGAGTGAGAAGTTGGAAAAAGAAGGAAGAGGAGAGAAAGAGGAGGAGCGAGGAGAGAAAAAGAGATGTAGGAGCCATGGAAAACCACAGGTCCAAGACAGTCCTGGGTAACAATTTGTATCTTAAGGTTAGATATTGGGAAACACCTCTAATTGTGTGGGCAATTTGTTAATTGAGCATTTCTAAATATATAAAGCCTTTAGATAATCTTTAAGCATTAGAGTTTCATTTCTACTGAGTATTGTGTGGTTGGCAGAATGGTCTGGGGTTCAGCCAAGCTTTGTGGAGACAGCATGGGAGATTGGTAGAGCCATCTCCCATGCTGGAGTCTCATGGGTGCTAGGGCCGGTGCTTCTGGCCAGCCTGAGCCAGCGGTCTGAGCTAAGCAGCCTTGCCTAGTCAGGAACATGGTGGCCCTGTAATAACAAGCCAGATCAGGTGCCACCATTTTAAACATAACCATTAACATAATTCCACATATTCAAAAAACTGAGCAGACTCTACACCAGCTAAATCCAAAGAAACCCACTGCAAGATTCATTTGAATTAAACTTAACAAAACTAAAAACAGAAAAACATCTTGAAAGTATCTGGTAACAGAGAGAAACTGTCTTAGAGAAAAAAATTATTCCAACTCTTATCAGAAGTCACAAAAGCCACAAGTATGGAGAACAATGTCCTCAGATGCTTATAGACATGAGCTGTCAACTGAGAATGTTGCCAAGAAAAATTCCAGGATGAGTACTACATGAAAACATTCTCATATAAAGAAAAACTAAGGTAATTTATTACAGACAATGCTTTAAAAATGCCAAAGATAGTGGCATAAGGAAAATGGTAAAAGATCTGAGTACATCAGAAAAAGACAAGAGAGCAACAGAAGAAAGTACACTTTAAAAACATAAAGGTTTGCTTGTAAAATTTCAACAATGTCGCACTCAGTGTACACACAGTGTTTAAGCTACTGCAAGTGTAAGGAGAAGACTGTAAAGTGGGTAAGAACCCTACCTCAAGAAAGAAGGAAGAAATAGCAGTAGTGAACTATGATGTGTCATATGCACAATGCCATACCTGAAGCCATTACTGTAAAAGAATATCCTTAGAAACAAAGGCTTGCAAAGAGTTTTTAAACAAGATTTAAGAATCAGAGGAAATGCTTCCAGTCTGTTCCTGTGCCCTGAGCAGACCTTGGGAACCAGCTCTGCACCCAATTCCACAACATCCAGAGGAAGCTGGACTCCTAGGAGCTCTAAAACACACAGAAACATAGGATCATAAGATCATAGGATCTCAGGAGCTTAGTCACACCAGGATTTCAAGATCCCAGAAGCAGTCTGACTCCCAGGAGCTCTTACACCTAGGATCTCAGGATCACAGAATCACAGAGAAGCTGAACTCTGAGGAGATCTGACACAACCAAGATAGCAGGAGAGACAGTCAGAGACAGTGAGTGCAGGTAGCACTAGAGATAACCATATGGTAAAAGGCAAGTGCAAAAACATAAGCAACAGAAACTAAGGTTACCTGGCATCATCAGAACCAAGTTCTCCAACCATAGCAAGTCCTGGATAACCCATCATACCAGAAAAACAAAATTATGATTTAAAATCACTTTTTATGATGATGATAGAGGACTTTAAGAAGAACATAAATAACTCTCTTAAAGAAATGCAGGAAAACACAAGTAAACAGGTAGAAGCCATTAAAGAGGACACACAAAAATCTCTTAAAGAATTGCAAGAAAACACAATGAAACAGGTGAAGAAATTGAACAAAACCATCCAGGATCTAAAAATGGAAATAGAAACAGTAACAAAATCACAAAGGGAGACTACCTTGGAGATAGAAAACCTAGGAAAGAGATCAGAAGTCATAGATGCAAGCATCACGATGGAAAACATTGACAAAATGATCAAAGAAAATGCAAAATGTCATTAAAAGTTTTCCCACCAAGAAAAGCCCAGGACCAGATAATTTTAGTGCAGAATTCTATCAGGCCTTCAAGGAAGACCTAATACTAATTCTCTTCGAACTATTCCACAAAATAGAAACAGAAGGAACACTACCCAATTTGTTCTATGAAGTCACAATTACGCTCATACCTAAACCACACAAAGACGCAACAACAACAACAAAAAAAAGAACTTCAGACCAATCTCCCTTATAAATATCAATGCAAAAATACTCAATAAAATTATCACGAACCAAATCGAAAACACATCAAAACAATCATCCATCATGATCAAGTAAGCTTCATCCCAGGAATGCAAGGATGATTCAGTATACAGAAATCCATCAACGTAATCCATTATATAAGTAAATGCAAAGAAAAAAAAAAACACATGATCATCTCACTATATGCTGAGAAAGCATTTGACAAAATTCAACATCCCTTCATGGTAAAAGTCCTGAAAAGATTAGGAATTCAAGGCTCATACATAGACATAGTAAAAGCAATATACAGCAAAGCAGTAGCTGTGGGGCTGTTAACTCTCATGTGGGGGTGGGCATGGGTCCTGTTGGGAGAAGTTGTGGATCCCGCAGCACCAGGGAGTGGAAGCGTGGGAATCTTACTGAGTTCACTCCACACAGCGCTGGGCAGACACTGTGGGGCTCCACCCAGTCGTGGAGAGATCTGTCTGAGGTCTCATAGGGGAAGAGCTTCTGAAAGAGGGTCTCCAGGCCAAAGGCTGACCCAAAGGCCGGTGGTCTCGGTCTTTGGGCCCCCAGATGCAACTGAGACCCTAGGAAGAACAGAGACTGGGGGAGTACGAGCTGGACCAGCCCACAACCGAGAGGAGCAAGGGGGAGGGAAACACTGACAGAGCCCTGCGGGTAGACATTTTTTGTTACCAGCACTCCCTTGGCTACATCAAGGGTGGCTTGCTTGAGTTGGCAGTGCTCCAGGATGGAAACAGTAAAGGAGTCTTCTGGTGGGAGATTAAACAGCGGCTCAGTAGTCAAAGGCCTTCTACACAGTTCCCCAACAGTGGGGCCCCAAAGACAAGAGGAAGTTCATGGTTTTAAAGGGTTTATTGTCATAGTGGAAAGTAGATGAATCTGGCCGCACTGCCCCCCCAAAACTCAGGGCAGACCTGTGTCAAATAGGGAGGGAGGAGGGAGGAGGATCTTCGAAGGAATACTTAATTGGCCTCTGGCCTTCAGGTATCTCATTAATATGGAAATCTCTTGAGGCTGAGGCCTGTAGTCATGCCCTCTACCTGTGCAGGGGCTGGTAGGGGCAGGCATTGCCCTACATGATTGAAAAGTGCTGATCAATGGAGGTCTTAGACTGCATGTCAGGAGCCTGTAGTCTGGGAGCATTGTGAAATGTGTGCAGTCCCTCACAGAGTCTCTGGTCATTTCTAGCCAGTGCTCTACCAGAAACCAAGCTATCCTTTTTTCACGATTCCAGAAGTAGCCAACATCAAACTAAATGGAGAAAAACTTGAAACAATCCCACTAAAATCAAGGACTACACAGGGCTGCCCAGTCTCTTCTACCTATCCAATATAGTACTAGAAGTTCTAGCCAGAGCAATTAAACAACAAAAGAAAGTCAAACTGATACCAATAGAAAAGGAAGAAGTCAAAATTTGACTATTTGCAGATGATAGTATACTTATGATATGATAGTATACTTAAGTGACCCCCAAAACTTCCACTAGAGAACTCTTAAAGCTGATAAACAACTTCAGCAAAGTGGCTGGATATAAAATTAACTCAAACAAATCAGTAGCCTTCCTCTACTCAAGGGATAAACAGGCTGAGAAAGAAATTAGGGAAATGACACCCTTCACAATAGTCACAAATACCTTGGTGTAACTCTAACTAAGCAAGTGAAAGAGCTGTATGACAAGAACTTTAAGTCTCTGAAGAAAGAAATCAAAGAAGATCTCAGAAGATGGAAAGATCTCCCATGCTCATGGATTGGCAGGATTAATATGATAAAAAATGGCCATCTTACAGAAAGCAATCTACAGATTTAATGCAATGCCCATCAAAATTTCAACTCAATTCTTCAGAGAGTTGGAAAGAGCAATTTGCAAATTCCTTTGGAATAACAAAAACCCAGAATAGTAAGAACTATTCTCAACAATGAAAGAACTTCTGGGGAAATCACCATCCCTGACCTCAAACTGTACTACAGAGCAGTAGTGATAAAAACTGTATGATATGGTAGAGATATAGGCAGGAAGATCAGTGGAATAGAATTAAAGACCCAGAAATGAACCCACACACCTATGGTCACTTGATCTTTGACAAAGGAGCTAAAACCATGCAGTGGAAAGAGGATAGCATTTTCAACAAATGGTGCTGATTCAACTGGAGGACAGCATGTAGAAGAATGTAAACCGATCCATTCTTATCTCCTTGTACAAAGCTCAAGTCCAAGTGGATCAAGGACCTTCACATAAAACCAGATACAGTGGAACAAATAGAAGAGAAAGTGGAGAAGAGCCTTGCGCAAATGGGCACAGGGGAAAAGTTCCTGAACATAACACCAATGGCTTATGCTCTAAGATCAAGAATTGACAAGCCGGGCGGTGGTGGCGCATGCCTTTGATCCCAGCACTTGGGAGGCAGAGGCAGGCGGATTTCTGAGTTTGAGGCCAGCCTGGTCTACAGAGTGAGTTCCAGGACAGCCAGGGCTACACAGAAAAAACCCTGTCTTGAAAAACAAAAAAAAAAAAATTGACAAATGGGACCTCATAAAATTGCAAAGCTTCTGTACGCAAAGGACACTGTCAATAAGACAAAATGGCAACCAACAGATTGGGAAAGATCTTTACCAATCCTACATCTGATAGAGAGCTAATATCCAATTTATTACAAAGAACTCAAGAAGTTTGACTTCAGACAACCAAATAACCCTATTAAAAATTGAGATACAGAGGTATAAACAAAGAATTCTCAACAATGAATACAGAATAGCTGAGAAGCACCTAAAGAAATGTTCAACATTTTTAGTCATCAGGGAAATGCAAATCAAAACATCCCTGAGATTCTACCTCACACCAGTCAGATAATAGCAGATGTTGAGAAAGAGGAACATTTCTCCATTGTTGGTGGAATTTCAAGCTGGTACAATCACTCTGGAAATCAGTCTGGTGGTCCTTCAGAAAATTGGACCCAGCTATACCACTCCTGGGTATATACCCAAAAGATGCTCCAACATATAACAAAGACACATGCTCCACTATGTTCATAGCAGCCTTATTTATAATAGCCAGGAGCTAGAAACAACCCAGATGTTCCTCAACAGAGGACTGGATACAGAAAATGTGGTACATTTACATAATGGAGTACTATACTACTCAGCTATTAAAAACAATGACTTCATGAAATTCTTAGGCAAATGGATGGAACTAGACAATATTATCCTGAGTGAGGTAACCCAATCACATAAGAACACACATGGTATGCACTCACTTATAAGTGGATATTAGCCTACATACTTGGAATACTCGTGATACAATTCACAGACCACATGAAACTCAAGAAGAAGAAAGACAGAAGTGTGGATTGGTAGGTCCTTCGTAGAAGGAGGAACAAAATACCCAAAGGAGGAGATACAGAGACAAAGTATGGAGCAGAGACTGAAGGAAAGGCCATGTAGAGACTGCCATACCTGGGGATCAATCCCATATACAGTTACCAAACTGAGACACTATTATGGATGCCAAGAAGTGCTTGCTGACAGGAGCCTAATACAGTTGTCTCCTGAGAGGCTCTGCCAGAGCCTGGTAAACATAGAAGTGGATGTTCACAGCATGTGTCCCCAATGGAGGAGTTAGAGAAAGGACTGAAGAAGCTGAAGGGGTTTACAGCCTCATAGGAAGAACAACAATATCAACCAACCAGGACCCCCAGACCTCCCAGGAACTAAACCACCAACCTAAGAGTACACATGGAGTGACACATGACTCCAGCAGCATAGGTAGCAGAGGATGGCCTTCTGAGACATCAATGGGAGGAGAGGCCCTTGGTCCTGTGAAAGATTGATGCCCCAATGTAGGGGAATGCCAGGATGAGGAGGCAGGAATTGGTGGGTGGGTGTAGAGAACACCCTCATAGAAGCAGGGGGAAGGGGAATGAGATAAGGGGTTTTCAGAGGGGAAATCAGGATAGGGGATAACATTTGAAATGTAAATAAAGAAAATATCTAAAAAATGTTTTCAAAAAAATATGACAAAGTAAAATGTTAGCATTTTGTCTATACTCGACCTCACAGTTACCTGGCAATAGTCAGGTATGCCTGGCCTTCTATAATCGGGGCTGCTTGCCCCTCCTCTCTCTCTTGACCTCTTGATCTCCTGCTCTATTGCCTCTTGCTTCTCTCTTTCCTCTTCCATGTTGGACAGGACAAACAAACAGAAGGAAAAGAGCCCAAGAGAAGGCACAAGAATCAGAGACCCATTATTTGTACACTCAGGCATCCTACCAAAACACAAAACTGGAAGTCATAATATATACACAGAGTACCTGGGGACAAACCCATGCAGGCTGGGCGTGCTGCCTCAGTCTCTGTGAGTTCATGTTTGGTTATGTTGATTTAGAAGACTTTGTTTGCTTGCAATCTTTCATACAAAGCCATTTATTAATTAAATCATTTCTTTCCTTAACTCATTTTTAAAAAGTTCTTTGTATATTCTGGATATTAATTCTCTGTTAGAGGATTTGCAAAGGCAATTTCTCTCACATGTTGTGAACTTCTTCATGCAATTGTTTTCTTAGCCTTACATAAGTTTTTTAGTTTTATGAGGCCCCACACGTCAGTTGTTGGCTTTAATTCCTTGGCTAATAGAGTCCTGTTTAGAAAGTCCTTTTGATACAGTTTTTTGAAGAAATCTGAGATAAGCCCTCAAAATGATATAGTCTAGGGGTCTTGATCAGGTTTGTTTTCTTTGCCAGTTAAGGAATGAAAAGGCAAGAAAAATCTGAAGCATAACAACAGCAGAGAAACCTCAAAACACCTCAGAATCAGTAGTTGAAAAAGAGTTTATTGGGGGTAGGCAAACATGTGACAGGCACATGGAGAAAAAGACCTTCTGCAAAGCAGAGAGGGGACAAAGCAGTCTCCTATCTAAGGCTGGAGGCTTAAGGTGTCAGAAGCGTTTTCTTCCCTTACATTAGGACTGGTTAGTTTGAAGGAGGCTTGAGTAGTTTATGACCTAGTTTAATAGTTTATGACAACAGTATGACAGGCCTTGAGCTTGTTGAGTCAGTCTGTCAGCAGGGGGCCTGCTGGTGAGAGACTAAAACCTGCAAGGCCTTTGTTCTAAGCTGCCAGACTTTTATCTCACCTCAGCAGGGCAAGGAAGCAGATGGTCAGCTCGGAAATTCACCACCTTTCTTATGTAACAATGAACCCTCTCCGTTTGCCTACCAGGAAGTGTGTCTAACTCCTAGTCTCTCATTTTCCTATACCTACTGTTAGCAGTTCTTCTAGGCTCCACCCCACAGTTACTTGGCCTCTCTCTCTCTCTCTCTCTCTCTCTCTCTCTCTCTCTCTCTCTCTCTCTC